>WAAG01063748.1:183-28035 GCA_013390105.1 Tichodroma muraria | reverse complement strand
CTGCCCCTCCCTCCCCCTCCCTCTACTCCTGCCTCCCCCTGCCTCTGCTCCTGCCTTCCCCTGCCTCTGCTCCTGCCTTCTCCTGCCTCTGATCCTGCCTTCTCCTGCCTCTACTCCTGCCTTCCCCTGCCTCTGCTCCTGCCTTCCCCTGCCTCTGATCCTGCCTTCTCCTGCCTCTGATCCCTGTGGAACACGCTGGGCCCTGTGCAGGAAGAACCTGCTGCTGGCAAAGCTTTCTGCCCTTGGCTGAGGGGCTCGGGTGGCAGCAGAAATCTCGGAAAGGATGCAACGAAGTAGAGGAGCGGCAGGAAAAAAGTGTTTGGTGTGCCAGGCTCAGGGAAAATCAGGCTGGAATAAGGCACTGAAATAACAGTAGCTTCTTGAGTAGGTTTAGGTTGGATTTGGGGATGAAATTCCTCCCTGGCAGGGTGGGCAGGCCCTGGCCCAGGGTGCCCAGAGCAGCTGTGGCTGCCCCTGGATCCCTGGCAGTGCCCAAGGCCAGCCTGAGCATTGGGGCTTGGAGCAGCCTGGGATAATGGGAGGTGTCCGTGTCATGGCATGAACCGGATGAGCTTTAACCCAAACCATTCCATGATTCCATGATTCCCCCAGCACTGCCAATCCCACCACCAGCCCATGTCCCCTTTTCCTGGTGGTGGGAGGCAGAAAATATGACATCAGTTTTCTTTAAAAAAGGGCAGAAGGAGCTGGAGACAGGGAATGTCGCTTTCCATGCCAGGCAAATCCAAAGGAATCATGATAAACCCTGGAATTAATGGGAGCCCAGACAGATGTGGATATACTAGGAAGAATCAGCACAGCTCCAGGAGAAATCACATCCCACAAATCTACAACATTTCTTTAGAGGTGGCAACACCGGCCCAGGCAAGAATTTGCCGTAGTTAAACTGAATTTTCCAAAAATTCCATTCAAAATTCTCACCAAAAGGCACTTGGACACACTGAGATTTTAGGGAATGCAAGAGGAAGGCCCTCCACTGATTTAAGCGTGGTCAAAAACATGACACTGAGGAAGGATAACTGATTTGTGCTCCAAACCAGCCACGGGGATCCTCGGAGGCCTGTCCTGGGATCTGCAGTGTGGAACACTCATCAATGATCCGGAGAAGTGGGGAATGATGAAGTGACAGTGTTTGCCTATGCGACAAAATTATTCAGGATCATGAAATCCAACAGTGACAGTGAAAAGCTCTGGAGGATCTGCTGAGAATGAGTTCCTGACAATAAAACAGGAGGTGAAATTCAGTGTAAATACATGGAAGGTTGTGGCAGGGAAGGGGAAAAAAATCCAGAGTGGGAATAGAGTTTAAACAATGATTAACTGTGAATGAGCTGCCACTGCTCACCCCAGAGCTCATGGAGCCCTGGGAAGGTGTCCTGGGAATGCTGCTCTGGCATGTGCCTGGTCACAAAGCCAGGAGGATGTTTGGGGCCGCTTGGGACAGAGAGAGCAGGGCAGGGATTGTCCCCAGAGCCAGCAGGGACATCCAAGGGCCGTCTGTATTTTATGTGAGTCCTGGGTGTGTGGCTGATCCTGCATCTCACAAAGGACACAGCAGGAAAAGACCAGAACAGAAACAGGGTGACACAGGGATGTTAAAAGATTGAACAGCCCGAGGCTGTCCAGCTTGGATGGGCCATGGAAACCTGTCCTGGTGTTTTAGGGACAGAAAATGGGAATTGGTGATTTCCCCTTTCTGGCATTGCGATAAGGAATCAAGGCACAAGGAAGCAGAGATGGAGAATGGTGAAGCAGAACTTTTTCACTCCTTCCAGAGCCCAAAGGGGCTCCAGGAGAGCTGGAGAGGGACTGGGGACAAGGGATGGAGTGCCAGGACACAGGGAATGGCTTCCCACTGCCAGAGGGCAGGGATGGATGGGATCTTGGGCAGGAATTGTTCCCTGTGAGGGTGGGCAGGCCCTGGCCCAGGGCGCCCAGAGCAGCTGTGGTTGCCCCTGAATCCCTGGCAGTGCCCAAGGCCAGGCTGGACAGGGCTTGGAGCACCCTGGGACAGTGGAAGGTGTCCCTGCCCATGGCAGGGGTGGGATGAGATGAGCCTGAAGGTCCTTTTCAACCCAAACCATTTTGCAAAATCCACTTTCTGGTCACTCTGCTTAAAGTGAGGCGTCTTCTGGCCCAGGGCTGCAGCTCAAAGGCTCTTCTGTGTTTCCCATCCAAAGCAAAGCAGAATCCTGCCCCTGAGTGCTGCCATTCCCAACCTGATCCCACGTGAGAGGCAGCTGAGGAGCACAGCCAAGGCAATCATCTCTGTCCTCCTGCACGGGAGGCAAAGAGGGAAAAATTCTTTTTTTTTAAATCTAAAGACCAGAATTATTCAAACACCGACGTGCTGGAGGAGACCAAAACTCGGAGGAGGAGATGAAAGAATGAACGGCAGAGCACTGAGAGGATGCACAAAGAGAGGCCACCCCTGCTGCCCCATCTCTGGGGCATCCTGCTGCCAATCCTGCTGAATTCCAGAGGGTTCTTTTCCTTCTGGAATGTCGAGGTACCGCTTATTTCCCCTCCGCCTCGCTCTCCAGTACACGCTGTCGAATCCCTTCCTTTCTTCTTTGTTTTTATTTTCCGGGGAGACACGGTTAGGGATGATCCATCAGAGGGAAATACCTAAACCTCACATCGCGTCGAGGAGCCTGCTCGGAGAAGAAAGAAGATTTTGTGCGAAGGCAGCGCTCACCAGCGAGGCTCCACATCAAAAGGATGTTTTCCCAAGGACTAAAGAGCGGGATTCGTTCTCCATCCGGGCCCAGATTGGCACTGACACCGGGAAGACTTTCAGGCAGCCGCACGTTGTTTACTTAAAAGCTCGGAGGAAGGGAAAATGTCACAAGTGCTCATGTAGAGCTGCGAGTGCCCCAGTCGGACACCTCCAGCACGGCTCCTTGTAGGAGCAAAACCCTCCCCGCGGGCCGGGAGAGCCGCACAAATCATCGGCCCAATCATTTACCGCCATGAATAATTCATGGACAGGCAAATGTGTTCACAAGCAATTCCTGGGAAGGGCTGGGAGCTGTTCAAGGGATGGAAGCGCCGCTGCTGCTGCTACTGCTGCTGCTGCGAAGCTGAGCGGGCTTTCCTTGGATCCTTGGAGCCCTCGGAACATCGCTGCCTGTCCCCCAGCACGGGCTCTGTCCCCTCCCTGGCCCAACAGCTGCGAGCCCCAGTGTCCCCCTCAAGGGCTAATTCCCATGACACATCGAAATTGCTCCATAGGACTCATCCCATTTAATCTTTATTTATTTTTCCTTTCTTCAGGCTGACAGTGGAGGTGCGGAGCGGCCTGGCTGCAGCTGCTGGGCTCACACGGTGGGGCTGCATCCCTGCCACAGCCGGTGGAAGCACCAGTGTTTACCCCAACTGCAAATTCCCATGGCACACTTGAATGGCTCCATGGGAGTCATTTCTGAACTTCCCTTCCATTCCCTTCCCTTCCCTTCCCTTCCCTTCCCTTAACTTCCCTGAACTTCCCTGAACTTCCCTGAACTTCCCTGAACTTCCCTGAACTTCCCTGAACTTCCCTGAACTTCCCTGAACTTCCCTGAACTTCCCTTCCCTTCCCTGAACTTCCCTGCACTTCCCTTCCCTGAACTTCCCTGAACTTCCCTTCCCTGAACTTCCCTGAACTTCCCTTCCCTGAACTTCCCTGAACTTCCCTTCCCTGAACTTCCCTGAACTTCCCTTCCCTGAACTTCCCTGAACTTCCCTTCCCTGAACTTCCCTGAACTTCCCTTCCCTGAACTTCCCTGAACTTCCCTTCCCTGAACTTCCCTGAACTTCCCTTCCCTGAACTTCCCTGAACTTCCCTTCCCTGAACTTCCCTGAACTTCCCTTCCCTGAACTTCCCTGAACTTCCCTTCCCTGAACTTCCCTGAACTTCCCTTCCCTGAACTTCCCTGAACTTCCCTTCCCTGAACTTCCCTGAACTTCCCTTCCCTGAACTTCCCTTCCCTTCCCTGAACTTCCCTGACCTTCCCTGAACTTCACTTCCCTGAACTTCCCTTCCCTGAACTTCCCTGAACTTCCCTGAACTTCCCTTCCCTTCCCTGAACTTCCCTGAACTTCCCTTCCCTGAACTTCCCTGAACTTCCCTTCCCTGAACTTCCCTGAACTTCCCTGAACTTCCCTTCCCTTCCCTGAACTTCCCTGAACTTCCCTTCCCTGAACTTCCCTGAACTTCCCTTCCCTGAACTTCCATGAACTTCCCTTCCCTTCCACCATTCCAGGTTGCTCCCAGCCCCAGTGTCCAGCCTGGCCTTGGACACTCCCAGGGATCCAGAGGCAGCCCCAGCTGCTCTGGGCAACCCCTGCCTGCGGCATCTTTTGGGGAGAAGATATCTGGGTTTTTTTCAGGATCAGGCACGACAGAGCAAGCCCAGTTCTCTTTAGCCTTGCATGAGGTGCAAAATCTAAGGGGAATCAACAGATTCCTACAGATTCCAACAGATTCCTACAAATATCGATAAACACATGGCAGGTTTCCTTCATAGATAAATATCCTACGCATTTGTCCTCCGAAATATTTGCTGCACAGCCTCAAGTGAGGCGTGCTCAGCTCCCCATCCTGGTTTCCTCCTTCCAGGGTGATCCCTCTGCCTTTTCAGGAAGTATTTCCAGGAGAAGTGTGTTTCTCCTGCTGCTGCCCAGATCCCCAGGAAATAACCATTTCTGGAAATCCCAGCTGCTTTTCTGCCGGGAAGACTCACGGAGGGATCTGGGAATTTTCAGCCCAGTCCTATCCATGGATTTCAAGAGGAAACTTCCCCCTTTCCCTGCCCCCTGGGAATGATCCTCCCCAGTTCAGGAGCTGCTCTGGTCCTGCTGTCCATGAGGAAGTTCTCCCTCCGTGTCCCATCCTCGCCGCTCGCGCTCACTAATTGCCCCACGCGCTGATGAAATATGATTACATTTTTCTCTTCATTAAGCACGATATCGAATCATAACTCACACGTATCAAATTGTTTTATTCCTTTTCTCCCTGTTTGCTTTGGAATTCTTCCCTGCTCCTGACAATGTGGGTTTAGCTCTGCCTGTGCTGCTGAGCCCGCCAGGACCCTGCAATTTTAATGATCTAATCCGACAGCGAGCAGGCTTTAATTTAAACTTTTATTAACGACCACTTTCCACCCTCAAAGACTATATTAAAATTGCTTAATGGAATTGCAGATTACAAATGCCCCACTGCAAGGCCCACTCGCGCCGGCGTGCAGCACCCCTTTGGAATTCAGAGCAATCCTATTAAGTCCTCTTTATGTTTTGGAGAGGTCATTTTGATTGCAGCTTTTTGTGTACTTCCCCTCGGAGACAGCGCTGCCCCAGCCTCTGGATTTGAAAGGAGAGAGTTTTACCAAAGAGCACGTCTCTTTCACGTTCATTATCCTTCGACAGGCAGATTCAAGTTTAATTTCTTTGACTTCTTGCGTGGGTGTTTTTGGGGAGTCTGCTGGGGGGGATGGAGTTCCCCCCATGATGATTCCTTGGGCATGAATTCATCCCCCCTCGGATGAATTCCTTGGGCAGCGTCAGATGGTGACAGGAATGACAGAATCCACCCCAAGAACTGTTGGGAAAGGAGTGGAGAAGAGGGAGGAGGAGGCAGGGATTCATTAGGAGCTGGAGGAGGAGGCAGGGGTTCATTCATAGGTGTAAAATCGCAGGATAAGGACAACCTTTGGAAGTGTGAAGCCCTTTGCCGACAGTTTTTCACATCCCCTGTTAGTCCTGGCTCTGTTAGGCCAGGCTTTAATGGGCGTCTCTTCACGGAGTCTCCCTTTCAATGCGCCGTGAAGGGGATCCCCCACCCCCATTCTTTATTTTACTTTATTTAAGGACTCAGAAAAGGCATCAGCAGTCCCCAAAGCCCCCAAAGCCCAGCCCGGCCGATTGTTTGCCTCAGGAAATGCCCTATTAATCATTTGTTTGTGTAGATTTAATTTCTCACCATTCTCCCCTCTTTATTTGCTGTTGTTATTGTTCCTTTCTGCTGCTTCAACGTTTCAGCCGCGCTGTGAAAAGGCAGAAACAACCTCAGGTTCTCAAGGAAGAGAACAATCCATCAGTTCTCCGGCCTCACAATGGGAATCCGCGGGAGCAGCTGCCTCTGCTCTGAATATCCCTCGTCCCAAAGGCTTGACCAGGGGACAGAAAAAGCACTTATTCCCAGGGAAAAGAGGGAGGTGAAGGACACAGAGGGGGATTTCTGAGGGGGAATTTTTCCATTCGAGTTGTTTTCACTCAAGCTGCTCCTCTGGTCTCTTTTTCCAGGGTTGAGGGTTGGGTGTGACCCACCTGACGCATTTGAAATGTCAAACCCAGGACAAAACTACCCAGCTGTGGACCCGTTTCTCTCCTAGAAATAACCTGAGGGGTTGAGGGGGGCACAGCAGAAACCTCTGCAGTCAGGGAAAATGTGCTTCCCTCCCTGTAGACAGTGCCAGGATCAGATCCCAGAGGGAAAGGATTTCCCACCTGGCAGGTAAATCAAGCTGCCACAATCCCTGGGCAGGGGGAATATCTGGGAGCCAGACAAGCCCCGTAGAGCAGATTTATAGGATTTATGATCTGCTCACCTCCTGATGGGTTGGGACAGCCCATGGTGAAGCACAAGTCAGGGCTTGGGTGGCTTTTCGCTGTCCCCACCTCTCCACCTCCAAGGAATAGCACAAGACCCTTTTTCTGCTGAAATCCTGCCTAATTCCAGCCCCTGTGCAGCGGGAGGCCTTCCAGCCCACCTGTGACAGGGGTGAGGAAATGTTTAATTTCCCCATCCCTGAGTCCTGCCTAAACCTTGCTCCTCACAAAGTGACACCGACCTTCCTCTGGCTGGAGATTTGCCATGGGAACGTGCAGCCAAGGAAGTGTGGAATTGTAGAGAAAAATCACCTGGACCGACCTGTATTCTGTAAGGGAAGGCTGAGGGAATTGGGATTGCTCACCTGGAGGAGCTTTAGGGTGACCTCAGGGTGGCCCTGCAGGGCCGGGAGGAGCCACAGGAAATATGGAGAGAGACAATTTCCAGGGGATGGAGGGACAGGACACAGGGAATGGCTTCCCAGTGCCAGAGGACAGGGATGGATGGGATATTGGGAAGGAATTGTTCCCTGTGAGGGTGGGCAGGCCCTGGCCCAGGGTGCCCAGAGCAGCTGTGGCTGCCCCTGGATCCCTGGAAGTGCCCAAGGCCAGGCTGGACAGAGCTTGGAGCAGCCTGGGACAGTGGAAGGTGTCCCTGCCCATGGCAGGGGGCGGGATGGAATGGGCTTTAAAGTCCCTTCCAATCCAAACCACTCTGTGATTCCGGGATGAGCTGAAACCAGTGACTTGGGATTCTTCGTACTGGGCATTCCCGGCTCTCCATGACCCAGCGTTCCTGGGAGTTGTTTCTGGGAGCTCCATCCCTGTTGGATCCATCCCATTCCCACCCCATGACCTTGCCCTGTCGAGGCTGGCAGGAAACCAGGGCATCTCACCTGCCTCAGCATTCCCAGCTTGTCATTCAACAGCCACAGGAGCCACTAAATCGGAACATTTGTTCCATTTACTGCCTCCTCCCCCCTGCAGGGCCTGGAAACAGGAGTGGGATTGGAGTGAAGCCGGCGTGAGCGGCGAGCACGGGGCTCAGAATTTATCTTCTGTGAATATTTGTGCGTTAAAGTTACAGATCTGCTTCCCCCCCCTGTTTGCAATAGCGCTGCTCAAATATTTGTGGAGCCCGAACGCAGCCTAATTGAAATTCACTCGAATTCAAATTATTCAAATTAATATTCATGATTTTTTTTTTTTCCCTCTCTCCTGCCTTCCACTCTTCACTCTGCTCTGAAGGGAAGCAGCTCCCTGCTGAGGAGGGGACAGCTGCAAGCTGGGAGGCTCCTGGGAGGGTGAAAACTTTGGCAATCCACTTGGAATTTCTCGAGGCAGCCACACTCTGGATGTCAGGATTGACAGGAAGGTTTGGAGCTCCGTCAGGGAGTGCTGGAATTTCGCAGTCCCTCCCTCTGCATCGCTGCTCATTCCACCTGCTCCTTGTCCTTGGATGCAGCTCCATCCTGCCCTTCTCCAGCAGCAGCCCTAAGAGTTACCCCCATGCCATCAGCACAGAGCTGGGACTTCTCCGGGAGGGAAGGGCAGAGATTTGGGGCTGTCTGGAAGTGGAGAGGGATTTGGGGCTGGGGCTGGTTTGGGGCTCGTTGGGACCTCAAACCTCAATTGTGTGATTTCTATCAAAGGTGAGAAGAATGTGACGAAAACCCCACATCCCTACAAAACATCCTTTTCCCAGACCTTTCCAACTTTTCCCTGCCTAGCCAGCCTGCTGGTCCCTGTCTGCCACCAAGGAAATCTTGCAGAGGGAGATCAGAGCTGCCTGGCACAGCCGAAGCTCCCCCAGTGACCCAGGAAATGCAGGACATTTTTCTTCTTCTGGGGAAAACATGGAAATTAAATTGGAAGCGCTATGTGGATGCAGCTCTGCCCAGATAAACTCACAGGCTGTCAGCTTGCAGATGTTCCTGGCTGCTGGAACATCTTTTCTCGGGCTTTTCCCAGAACCCCAGGGATTCTGGAAGTGCTTTCCATCCAGTATTTATGGGCCCCAGTTAAGCGCTAGGGTAGAAATACTACAAACTCCGTATTTAGCAAGGAAAATCCAGGAATGGGGAAAACTACCCAGGGGCACTGCAATGCCTGACATATCCTAGGAAGGAATTCTTGGCTAGGAGGGAATTCAGGGTGCCCAGAGCAGCTGTGGCTGTCCCTGGATCCCTGGCAGTGTCCAAGGCCAGGCTGGACGGGGCTTGGAGCAGCCTGGGATAAGGGAAGTCTCCCTGCCCATGGCAGGGGTGGAACAAAACAACCTCTCCCATCCCTTCCAACCCAAACCATTCTGGGATTCCACAGCTTTGAAATACAAGCCCAGGACAAAACAACCCAGCTGTCAAGTGCCCATTTCTCCCCTAAAAATAGCCTGAAAGGTTGAGTGGGGCACAGCAGAGCATCCCAAATGATTTTTCCCAAAGATGGGCTTTTGCTCCCACTGCCCCTGTGCAGAGCCACAAATATGCTTCATTTTCCATTTGATTTTTAATCTTTTCAGGCCTCGTGGCCAGCAACCCTAAAGGAGACGGAGGCAGGGACATCAGGCAGCCCGTTTGCTCCTCAGGTGTGGGATCAGCAGCAGATCCAAGGTCTTTGCAGGACGGAGACTTTACGACTCCCAAGCCATCTCCCTTCCCTGCCTCGGCCAGCACAACAGGAGCCAAATTTATCTCTCCTCTAAATACCAGCCGAGCTGAACAGGGATTTTTAAAAGTCACCCGAGTGTTCCAGCCTCGGTGGCATTTTCAGCCCACAAATCACTGGCAGGGTGTCCCCAGCCCTGTGTTTGCATTTCCATACCGTGCTGGAGATCACGGCAGTGCCCTCAGCCTGGAGAACTCCACATGGAACGGAGTGCAAAGGACAGCGAGGGATGCCCAGGGTTTGGAAAATATCCTTTATTTTAGGGCTGGGATTTTACACCAAGGTTTCTCCCGGAAATCTGTATCTGAAGCCGAGCTGGGCTGCAGCTGAGGGGTCCCTCAAAGGCAGGAAACTCTCCTGGCAACAAAAGCTGTGCAGGACCTCTAAAACAAGGGGTGCGATCACCAAAGAAACTTCCTTTGAACTCCTCAAAGGTCTGAACCCCAGACCCAGTGGTGTCAGTGCTGTGGGGAGGAGTCCCAAGCTGGAAAGATCCCAAGGGAGAGGGATCACCTGGAATCTGGGATACCTCCCCAGCTGGGCATGTCTGGGCTTCCCCTGTGGAAGAGATCTTTAGGGGAAGATCCTACAGCTGTGGGGTGATCCAGGCTAGCAGGGAACTCCCTGTCCCCATCCTACTTTTCTTAGGGTCAGGGTGGAAAAAATTCTGATTGGAGGCACAACAAGCTGGTTTTTAGGGAGCAGACTTGAGGGGAATGGAATAATTCTGTGTTCTGCTCCATAAGAGAGGAGCACAAAGGGTTGAGCACCCACTGCCTCCAATCCGAGTCCTTTTTCTGCCTCAGTACCTTTTCTGTCTTTCCACTTCAGCTGCTCTGGGTCTCCTCTGGGGAGATTTCCACAGGAGCGCCAGGCAGGAGGTGCAAAACCGAGGCAGCTCCTCAGCTGCTGCCTCCTGATCTCCATCACCCTGAAGGCCTGCAAAGGGCTTTCACAAGGGCCTGGAGGGACTGGACAAAGAGGAAGGGATTTAGGGGGAGAGAGGAGATTTTTCGATGGGATATTGGGAAGGAATTCTTCCCTGTGAGGATGGAGAGGCCTCAGGTTGCCCAGAGAAGCTGGGTACCGGCCCGGGAAGTGTCCAAGGCCAGTTGGAGCAACCTGGGACAGTGGAACGTGTCCCTGCCCATGGCAGGGGTGGAACTGGATGGGATTTAAGGTCCTTTCCAGCCAAATCCCATTCTGGGATTGTATGAAATGGGATAAAAGGAGTTGCTAAGGAGCAGTCTGAGGTGAGATGGATCCCCCGTGTTTCCCTCAGCATCCCATGATGGATCACAGGCAGGATCTTCACCCTCCTACAACACTGACCACAATTCCCATGTCTGGTACCTCCCAAGGCTCTCCAGGCAGCACTTCCTACATTCCCAGTGTCCCTTTGCACAGACACAGGGATTGCTGCTGCCCTCCCGCCCTCTGATCCCGCACGAGCTTTTCCAGCAGGGTGACCACTTGCAGCTCATCCAGCAGCTCAGCCTCTGCATTATTGGTTTTTCTCAAGCCCTGAATGTCCCATGCAGGCCCAGGAACTCAATATTCTTTAAATTCCCATTTTGCACCAGCACCTCTTCATTTGATCCCTTAATCCTTTATAGCAACTCACCTTTATTACCAGCAAGGAGCAAGTCGGGAGCAGACTTTTCCCGACATCCCCTGAGGTGAGAACTTATGAAATGAAATCATTTCACTTCTCAGCTGTGTCCTCATCTTCCTTAATTGTTCCCTTTTAACTCCCGGCGAGCCAGCAGAGCTGCCTGGCTCCTTTGCAGCCTTTCCTGTTCCTGCCAGACTTGAATTATCCATTGTTTGTTTCCATTCCTTGCTGGCTTCCTGTTTCCCCTCTTTCATGCTCTATTTTCTGTTCCTTGACCTTGTGAAGGTTGGATTTGCAGTTTTTGAAGGGCCATTGTGTGGCCCAAACACCTTCCTGAGCTCTGCTCCTCACCTGCCTTCATCCCTGCCTTCCTCTGCTCCCACCCACACCAGGTCGAGCCCCTTTGGAACTGAGATCCCTGCTGGAATCTCAGTAATTGCAATTAAAGCTGAACTGGGGGTTGAGGACCTGGCAGGAGGTGTTGTCCTCAAAGAGCATCCGTGCCAAATTTGGGGATTTAATCTCTTTAGTTTGGACTCTTGCTGCCGTCCTTGCCCCACTGGAATCTCCGCCCCAAGGCTGGCATCACCCGGGCAGGGCTGGAGCCTCCTCTTTCCCAAGGATAATGAATGTAATTACATCCTTAACGAGTGAATCCAATTCCAGCCCAATTCCTCCCACGGTGTGCTGGGAGCAGGGCTGAGCTGGAGCTGTGGAATGAGCGAATCTCCGAAATTCCATTCCGTGCATTATTGGGACTTAAAAAATTATGTCTTATTCATCTATTGATGACAGTGGCCTCTTGGGTGTAAATTGAAGCAATTACGAAGGATCATGCAAATTAATCAATTATTTTCAGATTATTACACTCGAGCAGAAGTCTTGCTCTTCAATTTAGTTAAACTTTGCCTCTGAGTCAATTTTCCAGCCTCCAAATTAAGCTATTTATTAGCTCAGAAGATCCGGGCAAAGGGAAGAAAGTTCCGCTCAGAAACTGGATCACACAAGGGGTCATTTTGGAAAGGGTTTCCCCCAGAAACCGAGGTGTCTAACAGGTTCAGAAGGGCCAGGCCTGACCCCGGTGCCAGTGGGATGTCTGGGATCGCGGAAGAGGCGGTGACAGAATCCCGGCCCGTGCCCGGATCTCGGAGCAGGAGCAACACGGGAGCCGCAGCCGGTTCATCCCAAAGCTCCCGGCAGTGAGGGACAGAGGGGACAGCACCCTCCAAGGGGGCAGATGCCCTCTGCTCCTGCTTGCCTCGGGTGGATCCTTTGGGAATCCACCCCATCCTCAGCTCTGGGGTGTCCCATGGAGGAGGCGACCCCAACCTGCACCCCCAGGGACGCCGGGATGGGGATGGGGCCCCTCAAAGCCCTGCAGATGCTCCTGCCCAGCTCCCAGCGTCCCCTGGGTGGCTTTAATTGTCCATCCCTAATGGATTGTCACGGCTCTTCCAGCCTCGCCCAATTAATGCAAATTCCAAGGAGAGCTAAAAGGGAAGGAAATGAGAACCAGGAGTGGAGCTGGGGGCTCTTCTCTGGGATCACACCCTGTGGATGCTGGGCAGGCCGTGCTGCATCCCAGCAGTGCCAGCTGGGGAAAACACCTGGAAAACTCTTCCCAGGATCTGTGTCCGCTGCCACGCTCTGCCCACATCCAGGCTGAGGGGTTGGGGGGTGGCTGAAAGCTTTGGAGTTTGGATTTAAGTGATTCTAAACCAGCTTTGGGTTTATAGCTAATAAGACATTAGTATGCTAATTAAATTATCCATGGAGTGGTATAAAGAGGCCTTCCTGAAGTTTAATGGCTGTGTAAAAGGTAACTCTACTCGGGATGTAATTAATTCATGGAACAATAAATGGAAAATTAGATTCTTATTAATATCGGAGAGGCTTTTCCCACGTCAGGAATGGAGGGGGGGAGGATTGGTCATTTCTGCTTCCTCTGTGGGACGAAGGAAATGGCAGCTCCTGAGTGCAAGCACCGTCCCTGCATCCACAGCTCCTCCAGCCAGGGAAAGGTTTGATCCCCATGGGAAGCTCCCATATCCCACAGAATTCCTCCTGCACCACACGGGGCTAGGGAAATCATCCCCACACTCAGGTGAGGGACGAGGGATTTTTCTAAGAGCAGCAGGGCGGGAGCTCTTCCTCAGGAAAAGCACTGCTGCCCTGGACTCAAGCGACCAGGGAAAAACCAACAGTGTCCCCTCTGGAAAAAGCTGCTTATCCCAAGTCTTCCAAGCACAGACAGGGATGCAAAGCTGAGGGGTTTTGCTGGAAAGTGGGAGGTGTGATCACAGAGCTCCAAGAAAACTCCTGTGTCCGTCAGCTCTCGTGGCACGGCTCTGCCATCTGCTCCAGAGAATCCTGGAAGGGTCACCCACCCCTCCAGCTGCTCCACTGCCCCATGGCACGGGAACAAACCCAAAACCTGAGGGAATTCTGAACCCAGAAGCTTCGTTCCAGCTGCACGTCAGGAGGGAGGCGCCAGGTTGTGAGCAGAGTGACCCAGAAGTTGCAGGGTCTGGCACAAACAAAACCCCTCCCTGTGCCTCCTCCCAGCGTCCGCTCCAGCCCTGGGCTGCTCACAGCCATCCTGGAGCCCTTCTCCGCAATCCCAGGGACCTGCAGGCTTTGGGTGCCTCCCCAGGCATCCCCTCACCGGGCTGGACCACCCTGGCACAGCCCAAGGAGGGACAGTTGCCAGCCTTGTAAGGGTTTCCTGCAGGGTGGCACAAAAAATAAGTCAAACCTTCCTCGGGCTTGATCCTGGCCTCAGGGAAAAGGGTCAGGGAATTCCAGAGTGGTTTGGGTTGGAGGGACTTTAAATTCCATCCCATCCCAGCCCTGCCATGGCAGGGACACCTTCCACTGTCCCAGGCTGCTCCAAGTCCTGTCCAGCCTGGCCTGGGACACTGCCAGGGATCCAGGGGCAGCCCCAGATGCTCTGGGCACCCTGTGCCAGTGTCCTGGTGAGGGGGACACCAGGTCTGGGCAGTCCCTGCCAGGCTGAGTTCTGGTTCTACTCCTGCTCAGCTTCAGTCCCGGCTGTGGGTCCCAGCTCTGTGTCCAGGGATGTTCCCTCCACGTGCCCACAGCTCTGTCCCCTCCCCTGCCATCTGCCCATGCCCAAGCGGTGCCAGGACAGCTCTCACCATGCTGGCAGCAGATGGGGCAAAGCCCCCAGTGCCAGGAGGAAAGGTGACACGTGGGTGTCACCTCTTCCAGGGACACTTTTGAGTCCCAAAGTTCCTTTTCTCCAGAGCTGAAACGCAGGGTTCCTCTGATGAGCGTGACCGGCATCAGCTCTGCTCTGGGACCCTCCTCTCTGGACAGGTGGGTGAGGGTCAGCAATGAGCAGAAAACCTTCCAAACCCAGCCAGAAATTCCTGGGCTCTCCCAAGAGAAAAGGCAGAAAGCCCAGGGCACGTGGCAGGAGTGAAAGGCGATTCTTGGATTGGGTAAAGGAGGTGGAAGTCCTGAGGCTGCCCCAGGGAAGCAGCACAGCACCCACGGGTGGTGGGGAGCTCCTGGGACAGCGGGGTCAGAGAATCAGAGAACCTCAGGATATCCTGGCTGGAAGGGACCCCCAAGGATCATCGATCCAACCCCTGGCCCTGCCCAGACACCCCAACCACCCCTGGCAGCGCTGTCCGAACGCTCCCGGGGCTCCGGCAGCCTCGGGGCCGTGCCCGTTCCCTGGGGAGCCCGGGCAGTGCCGGCACCCTCGGGGGGAAGAACCTTTCCCAAAATCCAGCCTGGCCCTGCCCTGGCCCAGCTCCAGCCGCTCCCTGGGCGCTGTCCCTGTCCCAGGGCAGAGCTCGGAGCTGTCCCTGGGGAGGAGCTGCAGCCCGGGGGGGCTCTGCCCTCAGGCTCCAAGCGCCCTTGGTGGCTCCCTCAGTCACAGGAGCATCCCGCCCTGATCCAGCCGCTCCAGGAGATGCCAGTATCCCTGGAAGCCCTGCTGGAAGCCAGGAGAGGAGTGACAAACTCTCCCCGAACGCAGCTGGGGAGTTTGTCCAGGGAGGATGCAGGATGGGAAGCGGCGCCGTGGCTTTCCCAAGCTACGGGGTCCCTGTTGCCCTTCCCGATGGTTGCCGCTCCTTCCCCAGAACTCCTGGGGAGTGACTCAGGAGAGAGCTGAGCACGTTCCCAGATCCAGAGGGCCCCGAGGCACCGCTGGGCTCCTGTGAAACCCCTCGAGGGAAGTGCGGGAATGCCAGTGGGCCAGCGACCTGCAGAGCCTTTGCTCAGCTTCCCTGGTCATTAGCAATTAATTACCTTTGCGGCTGGCTCATTAAGGCGTCCCAGCAGTCCCGTGACACTGGACCTGGAAGTTCCCCAGGAGGAGGCTGCTCCAGCTCACAGCTCGCTGCTCCTCAAAGGGCAAACCTCGTGTCCCTCCTGCCCTGCTCCCGCTCCCTTGTGGATCCCAGCGTGCCAAGGAGAGCCAGGCAGGCAGGGGTTGATGGATAATGGTTTGTCCAAAACCAAAGCAGGGTTTGTTCTTTCATCACCTCACCAGCTGATAAGAGCCAGCCCAAGGCAGGGTCAAGGACGGCAGGACACAAGGACAGCAGGACACAAGGACAGCAGGACACTTCCCTGTGGCTGCAGCCCAGTGAGGCTCCTGCAGCGTCCTCTGAGCTGTCCCCAGCCTGTCCCCAGCTCAGCCAGCAGAAAACCCGGACAGGACCTGGGGCAGCCACCAGAGGTTCCCGGTTTGAGGACAAGGACTGCGGTGTGGGTGACTGTCCCAAGCTCTGCAGGGTTCTGCTGGTGCTGGGGACACAGCAGCCCGGGCTTTCCCCAGAGTGACAGCTCCCTGGGCCCCCCCACTTCAGCAGCTTTCCCTGTGTCCCCTCGGATCCCCGCTCCAGGCTGGGGACATTTCTGGGGTTAATCCCCCCAGGAATGGGTCCCAGCACGTTGGCTGCCCAGGGAGGTTTGGAGTCCCCATCCCTGGAGGTGTCCAAGGAAGGACAGGACGTGGCACTCGGGGATGGTGACAAGGTGGGCATCGGGCACAGGCTGGCTTTGATGATCCCGGAGCTCTTGTCCAATGTCAGTGACTTCGGCATGGGCAGGGCAGCTTTTGGGACAGTGCTGGCTCCAGGATCCAGGCTGTGCCTGCAATCCCTCCCGCCTCCCAGAGCTGGGAAAGAAGAAAGCAGAGAGGCACACCAGGCCCTCAGTTGTCACCAAACCAGGGACATTCACAGTGGAGGAGGTGACAGCCTGGTTTTTTCTGCCCCTGAACTCAGCTGGATCCAAAGCTCTCTCAGGCTGTGAGAAAATCCACTCCCCTGCAGGGCACCGAGTGTGACAACGAGCAGCAAACCTGGCTCCCGAGGCCCACGGTGCCATCAGCACCCTGGCACAATCCCAGGCCTTATCCAGGGAGAGCAGGAGCAGGTGGGCTTGCAGACATGCTTGCAGAGCATTCAGGAGTGCCAGGCTTTCCGTCAGGAGGATCCCAGGCCCAGCTTGCTTCAGCGCTGCCCAGGAACTGCTCTGCAGGAATCAAAGGGATGTTGGGGTGGGAGAAATCCCTGCCCCAACAGCTTCATGTCCCCACAATGGCAGCAGCGTTTCTGAGCTGCCAGGGAATATTATTTTGTCTTTTCTTCGGTTTTAATTTGACTGTCCCTACCAATAAATTGTCCTATTAGGACAGAACCATATTTTCTGCTCTCGGAGCCTTTCTCTTTCTCTCCACAGAAAGCCCATTCAGGCAGATTTCACATAAAACCCCTTACAAATCCCTGGCAAATCATTCCCCATCTCAGAGTGGAGAGAAGCAGAATTCATTTCCTTCCCAGCCCTGGTGCAGCCCCAGTGAACTGCAGAAATGTTCATCCTCACGGGAGGCTGAGCACAGAGCACCGGTGGCAGCCCGGGGGTGGCACTGAGGGGACAGCGCTGCCCCCGGGTGACAATCCCTGCCTGGCTCCTGGGAGGGGGGAGCAGGTGCTGCTCTCCTCTCCAGGAGCTTTCAGGGCCCCCTTGAAGTGATTTTCATGGATTTTCCTGGCTGGGCTGCGAGGATTCCTGGAGGGAAAGGGATGGGGCTGGAGCTGGTGTGCTCCTGTCTGCCCCCACTTTTAGGGATGCAGGAGGAGCAGGAGAAATCAGCAGGAGCTCCGGTTCCAGAGGGAGGCTCCTGCTCCTACCCTGAGCTGGCAAAGGGCAGGAAAACACTTGGGAAGTGCCTTTCCCATCCATCTCAGCTGGGGCTCTGCCACACCTGGGGACAGGGAATGGCACCTCAGTGCTGCCCACGGCTCCTTCCCAGATCTGTTCCTTTGGTTTTGGGGTTCTTTTTGCTGCCCTGGACCTGCCCTCAGGCTCCAGCTGGGGAGCTGGCACTGGTATCTGCCCAAAACACCTTCCCGGGGTCTCCCCCACCTGCCTGAGCTCAGCTGCTCCGGAGGCACAGGGAAGCTTTGTACGCTGCCGCGTCAAGTGCTGGAATTCAGGGAGATGAAATCTGCAGCATTTCCCTTCTATTTCCAAAAATAAATAAATAAAGGGAGCTGTTATCTCCTCCCTGAAAGGAGACAGCAGCATTATCTCACTTGATCTTCTGCTGGTGAAGTCCTATTACATTTTATTCCATTTCATCGTTGCGTTCATGTCCCTTCCTTCCCTCTCTGCTCCTGTTTCTTCTGTCCTAAACCTTCCGCATTATTTTAAGCCTGGCCTAAAACTTCAGAGTTCAATTTTTTCTCTTCCCTAATAGCAAGGCATTTGTCCTTCACTCAGATGCTCCTAATTAGATGATCTCGGATTTATTAAAAATATTTCCCCTCTCATCCACGCACCTGTGACCCCATTCCCCCTGTCTGCAATTCTTGCCCGGAGAGCAGAGGGAAAGCTCAGGAATCCTGAGGACTTCCAGCCCTCTGGACCAACTTTAAAAGCCTTCTGTGGAATCCCTTTCCACTGCTTGTCGTGACTTCCCCGCCTGCTGGACCACTGGCAGACCCGGGGTGCTGCTGCTCCCTCTCTGCAGGGCACGGGGGATGTGATTGTCACCGTGTTTCAGATTTGTCACCGTGCCTCAGACCAGCCACGGGGAGCTGGGCTCGGATTTGGAATTTGCTCCTGCAGGGAAATTAATTTCTCCTCCAAGCGCCGATGTCAGGATAATTTGCCGGCAGCCCCGGCAGATTTGCAGCCAGCAGGAGGCTCCGGGCAGTGCCAGGGAACACAGGGTCACCCCAGGCCACGTCTGACACCTTCCAGGGATGGAGCTGAGGGCTTGGAAAGGCTCCTGGTGCCAAAAACCCTTCAGGAGACAATTCCTGGGTGAGGCAGATCCTGCCCACCCAGCGGGGGGAGAGAGGAGCAGGAGCCTCCTCCCCGCCAAGGGGTTTTGGTCCAAGTGCTTGACCCCTCCCAAACGGTTCCTCTGTGCTCTTTCCCTGGAATCAGCCGGATCCGAGGGGTTTGTGGATCTTCTGCCTCAGCTCCCAGCTCTGGGACACCACAGCAGCTCCAGGAGCTGCTCCGTGGTGGGGCTCCCTACACAATTCCATACCCCCCTGCCCCTTTTGAGCGATTTCTAACCTGGAAACTGCTTTTTGTTGGAATTTCAAGGAGAAGGCTTCACTTTGGAAGTAGAGAGCCCCAACACCCCAGTCTGGCAGCATGAAAATGGAATAAAAATATGACATGGACTCAAAATCCCAGCCAGGAAGGAGAATTCATCCTCACAGGATGAAGCCCCATGAGGGGTTGGACAATCAGGACAATCCCTGCCAGGGCATTCCAGCATTCCCAGCTCCTCTGGAAGCACAGCTGGAACAGTCAGGAAACCCCAGCTCAGCACAGCCTGGGATTTGCTCTCCCAGAATACTGAGATTCCCTGTTCCCAGTGAGGTACTGGAAAAACCAGCACAGACCCAACCTCATCCTCCATCTGAGAACAGCACTTTGAGAAAACTTGAGGAACAGGATTTCAGAGGAAACATAAACAGGTTAAGAATTATCCTCTGCTTTTCCATCCCTTCCCCACCCTGTGAAAATGAGGATTTTCCTAAATACCAGGAAATTCCCCTGCTTGGCAGCACATGGAGACATTTGTGTTGCCCTGAGCTTCTGATCAGAACCATCCCTTCCAGCCAGCCAGAGGAGGAATATTTGGAATGTGATCTTCAATTAGGAGCTGTTAATTAATTGGCAGGTTATCCCCAGATTCCTGCTCCTGGGACACCCTGGCACAGGCTCAGCAGGAGGGGCTGAAGGTGCAGGGAGAACTGGGAGGCACTGGGAGAAAACCACCACTCCAGAGGGTGATTCCTGTGGAGAACCTGCCCAGGGAACTGCTGGAGTCACCATTCGTGGAAAACCACCCCCCCCCAAAGGGTGATTCCTGTGGAAAATGTGCCCAAGGAAGTGGTAGAGTCCCCATGCCTGGAATTGCTCAAAAAACGTGTGCACGTGGCTCTTGAGGACTTGGTTTAGTGGTGAACTCTTGTCCTTGGTGATCCTGAAGGTCTTTTCCAACCTCAACAATCCCATGAGATGATGAGGAAGTTGGGGAAGATGGAACAGGAAAACCTCATAAATACGATTGCCTGGCAAAAGATTTTGAGAATATGGAAACTATGAGCGAGATTGAAATGAAAGCAAGCTTTGAGATACCAAGCCTTAGCCACTGAACAGCTGGAAAACAATGGTGTGACCGGCTGAAGGCAATCCCCTTCTGATCAGACAACACCCTCTGCTTGCAGACAGGCCCAAGGGTCAGAGCAGACCCTGCCAGCTTGGCAGAAGGGGCCCAAAAGAGTGGGTTTTAGGGTTCANCAAAGGCAGGGAAGGATCCAGGAATGTGGGAAGGGAGCACATCCCAGTGAGCCCAGTTGAAGGGAGGGGGTTCCTGACAGATCAGGCGCAGCCAGAGCTGAGCACTAAATGAAAACACAGAGCAGAAAGTCACTTTTTTGTTATCCAGGTGTGTTTATCCAGGTGAATCCCTCATCCACACAGAGGGTTTGGAGCTGCTTGGCGCTCCCCAACCTCCAGAACTTGCTGAGAGTCCTAAAATCCCTGTTGAAAGAACCACAAAGACAGAAATTATGGAGAAAGAGCTGGAAGCCGTGGGAGATGGAGCAGATCTTGCCCCTGGACACCTGAACTCACATGGAAACAGCAACATTTTATCCCTGAAAAGCGTGAATCCTGTATTTCCATGCTTGCTCTGAGGTATCCATGACAAAGATGGTGGCACAAAGGATTGTCCCAACCTCACAGGATTATCCCTGAGAGCTGGAAACTGCTCCACGCACAACAAAGCGTCCCTGCTTGACGTGACCCAATGAAGGGAATTCCAAGAACAACCTGTCATGGAAAAGGCTTTTTTTCCCACTAATTGGACCAAAGACGTTTGTTCTACTCCGGGACCTCGTGGCCCCAGTCGGAGCAGATGAAACCGAGTTTAATGTTCTCATTAAAGCCTCGAGATATTTTTATTCACCTGAGAAAAATCTCGTTCCTATTCCACAGCTGCATGGGGTGAAGAGTTCTGGGAATAAAGAGCCGGCTGAGAGGTTTCCCTTCAATGCTCTTGCCCCTCTCCAGGTCGCTTGGCGCTGGAAATTCCACGGGGAAGCAGGCGCTGGAAAGGGGAAACCCCGGAGCACAAGATTATGGGGAATCCTCCAAAGCAGCACAAATTTGTGGGCGGTGACCACTGCGGATTTCCAGCTCTGTCACCGAGCCCCTTCTCGGCTGTCACATGGAAACCCCACTGAAGGCTCCCTGGAGCTGCTCTGAGCCCTCCCAAAAGCCAGAATGCTCGGGAAGGGTGGGATGCAAGGGGCAGAGCCCCTCCTGCTCCCCGAGCGTTGGGTGATGGCCAAGCACTGTGCAGGATGGAAACAACATTTCCTGGAGAAGTGGCCCCGTGGACGATTGACTTCCCTGGATCCCTGGAAGCGCTCTGGAGCAGGTTGCATGAGGCTTGGAGCACCCTGGCATAATGGAAGGTGTCCCTGCCCATGGCAGGGCTGGGATGGGATGCAGGGCAGGGACACCTTCCAACCCAAACCATTCTGGGGTTCTAAGACCCCCTGGTTCTTGTGTTCCCCTGGTTCTTGTGCTGTGGCTGTGAAGGGTCGCTGCCTGCTCCCACCCTCTTCCAGGCTGTCCAGACAGCTCCTCCTCACTCAGGCCCCCTCGTGGCCCTGATCCCAGCTCCTTCCCGGGCAGCAGCCCGCTCCTGCCGGGGAGCTTTGACCCCACCCCGGTGCAGGCCCGGCAGGACGGATCCGCTGGAGCCCTGAACCCGCTGTCGGCGCCTCCCGTCCACCCGGGAATGGGCTCGGCCCCACTCCCGCCAGCAGAGAGGGCAAATGCACTGGGAAGAACTCGCTGGAGAGCCCACCTGGGTTGTTTCGACCTTGGAGCAAGGTCAGGCTGCATTGCCCCTGCTCACAGCAAGGAAAAGCAAATCCACGGTGTTCGGCAAATCTCCTCCTCAAACAGGCTCATTCCTTCCCAAGAATTCATTTCGGAGGGATTCAGTGGCATTGACAGAGGTGCCACTGGTAATTTCCCTGCTCATATTCAGGATGTAACACTTCATCCTCGGCTCTACAAGTGAGTTACCTTGCGAATTGCTCTGCGCTTCCAGCGGCAGAGGCAGAATTGTTTTGGGATGTGGCTGCTCCCCAAAGCTTGGGCTTCTCCAGCGGCACCAGGAGCTGATAAGCTGCAGACTCCAGCACTGGTTTGTGGCTCCTGTGGCAAACAGAATCCCTGGAAAGCTTCGTGTGGGTGCTGGAGCTCCTGCCATGAGCTCTGAGGAAAACTGATCCTCCTCCAGCACGGCACAGCAGGGGCTGAGGGAGTCACTGAATCCCCAGCAGGGTGGGAAAGGGCGGAAAGGAGATGAAATCTCATTTTTGCTGACACGAGGAGCTGCCTGAGGAAAGAGGGATCCTGGTTGAGGGACAGATCTGTCCCACATGGGGTCTCCAGGCAAGGTCTGTCCTCAGTTAAACGCTCAGCAGAGAGACCTGGCACAAGTGAGGAGGAGGAGAAAACCCCACTGATGCGGTTTGCAGGACCGGGGACCTCCTTGCCCAGCTGGAGCTCACCAGGGGTCAGAGGTGGCTGCAAATCCTGCACCCCCTGCGCCCCCCGAGCAGGGCTTTGGAGTCAACAGCCCCCTCCTCACTGGAGATTCCACATGTCCCTGATGCCCTGGACACTCCTGGTGTCCCTCAGGCCCCAGACACTCCTGGTGTCCCTGATGCCCTGGATACTCCTGGTGTCCCTCAGGCCCCGGACACTCCTGGTGTCCCCAGCACTGCTGGACACTAAGCAGGTCACGTGCAGGGCATGTCCCTGGGGTCACCCATCTGCCTGCTCGTGTCAGCCGCTGATTCCTCGCCGTGTCCTTATTGCTGTTAATCCCTCTCTAAATACTTTGCTTACAAGGGCTGACAATCTTGTAAGCTGTCCCCGAGCACATCTGTCCAGCCCTGTCCCTGTGGGATTGCAGGGCTGCTGTAGCCTCCCTGGGCTGCATTCCGAGCCTGCAGCACGGCTCCTGCATCTCACCGTGCCCAGGACAGGCTGGGGATGTGTAAAAACGGGAACTTTTCCACCCTTTGTCCTGCTCTGCTCGAGGTTTCCGTCGCGGGAAGCCCCCTGGGATCCCATTATTTCTGCAGCAGGGTTTGAGCTCGGATTGCTGCTCACCCCAGCCACCCAAGGATCTGGGAACGGCAGGCTGCTGCAGCCTCGGGATGGGGGTGGGCACAGCAAGCGCATCACCGCTGTTAAACCCTTGCTAGCCCTGCAGCCCCACCCCTGGAGGGCTCGTGGCAGACAAATCTCCCACTTACAGGAGCGGGAGAGGGAGCTGAGGGCTCCGGGCACACGGGCTGGGGCTCTGCTCTGACGAGCTGGCAGCAGCACCTCCCTGTTCCTGAGCCACCGAATCGGCTCCTCCTGCCCTGCTCCACACAGCCACGCTGCCCTGCACCCCGGGCCGGGATCCCTCCATTCCCGGAGTGATGGGGTATGGGGATGGCTGGAATGGGGCCACATCAGCAAGGTCAGAGCTGCTGGGCATCCCTGGGCATCCCTGGGCATCCCTGGGCATCCCTGGCATCAGCAGCTTCCTCAGCGGAGGGAAGTCTGGTCCCTCCGCATCCTCTGGGTGTTCAGAGGGCGACAGTCCCAGGAGGAAAGGTTTGGGAAGGCCAGCCCGGAGACGCTTCCAGAGAGCAGACACAAGCTCAGCAGGGAGCAAAGGCAGTGCTGCGTTCCCACAGGGTGGGGCTGGCCTTGAGCAGAAAACGCCCGAGCCAAGGCAAAAGCTCCGGAATGGGACCCTCCTCCAGCTGGCACGGCCCGTGCCAGGGTGATGGGGGGAGGTGATGGTGTGGCACAGCACGGGTTAACAACACCAGGCTGTCCCCTGTGCCGTCAGACAGGTGTCCCCTTCCTTTGCTGTGTCCCTGAGGTCCTGGCCAAGTCCTTCAGCACAGTCCCACTGTCACCAGGGTGAGTGAGACTGAGCGAGCACTGGATCTGTGTGCCAGGGACCCCTGATCCATGCAGGGACTCCTGATCCATGCCAGGGACCCCTAATCCATGCCAGAGACCCCCATTCCATGCCAGGGACTCCTGATCCATACCAGCGACCCCTGATCCATGCAGGGACTCCTGATCCATGCCAGGAACCCCTGCTCTGTGCCTGGGACCTCTTTTCCATGCCAGGGACCCCCATTCCATGCCAGGGACCCCTGATCCATGTCAGAGACCCCCACTCCATGCCAGGGACTCCTGATCCATGCCAGGGACCCCCATTCCATGCCAGGGACCCCCATTCCATTCCAGGGACACCCACTCCATTCTGGGCTCCCTGTGCCTTCCCAGAGCCATGGCAGGAGCAGCTCCAAGGGCTGTTCCCAAACCCCAGCCCATTTCTCCAGGTGACCCCAGTGTGCTGTGGCAGCAGGGGTTCCCCAAAAATAGCCAAGCACAGGATCTGCTGTCAGGTGTTTCCAGACTCCTGCTCTCTCATCCCTGCTGTCCTATTCCTCTTTTTCCCCCTCTGTTCCCACTCTTCCATCATGCCCAACACTTGGAAGCCCCTGTGTGAATGATAAGCACAAGGGAAAATGGCCTCAAGCTGCTCCAGGGGAGGCTCAGACCGGATATCAGGAGAAATTTCTCTGCTGAAATAGTGGTGAAACATCAGAAAGGGCTGTCCAGGGAAGTGGTGGAATCCCCATCCCTGGAAGTGTGGCACTTGGGGACATTGTCAGTGCTGGGGGAATGGTTGGACAATGACCTTGGAGATCTTTTCCATCCTTTAGGATCCTGTGATTCTGAGTCCTTATCCCTCTGCCAGCCCAGTTCCCAGGTCTTTGGAAGGTTTCTGGCACTTCTCAATGTTTCTGAGCCCAGCCCCGCGGACTTCCAGTGAACCACATCCTCCCTGGGATTCAGGGAAGCACGGAGACCTCTTCCCGCAATTCCTCTGGGCCTGCAGCGCACACCAGCAGCGATTCCCAGCTCCTGCCGGGGAGGCTGAGTGCTGTCTGCCCCAGGCTACCGCTCTCCAGGTGCTTCGCTCCCAGGGAATTTGGCTGCAGGGTTTTTTCCCCCTCAACACGGGAATTGCATCCATTTCCACTGCCACAGCTCCAGTCTCGGGTTGCTCTGCGTTCCCCTTCACGCCGGAGTTCGCACCTTCTCCCAGTTCGGATTTCTCTGTAATTAGTGCGCTGCTAGCTCCCCTCTTCCCAGCAATTACCGCTCCAGCACTCGGGATTGAGCATCTCCCCGCCCCCGCCAGGACTCCCGACATCCAGAGACATCCAAAGCCTGGGGAGATCCCTCCACGGACGGGGAGGTTCACCCTTAAACCAAGCCCCAGGAATTATGTATTGCCATTCTTCCTATTTTGGGCAACTTTCTCCGGCAGAGATGCTGCCGCTGGTTGCCAGGCTGCGGCCTGAGTGGCAGGCACACCTCGGGCACGGCTGGAAAAAGGCTGGAAAACGGCTGGAATGCAGCTGGAACCCGGCTGCCAGCATCCAGCACCACCAGCTTGAGTCTCCAGCATCTTTGCACCAGGCTGAGCCTGCTTTCCCCAGATTCCCACTGAGATTTGCCCTCGACTCCGAGGATTAATTCGAGCCCTCGGAGGAAGGGAGTCGTTTACTAAATCTGGGAAAGGCACCCAAGAGTTAAAATCCTGCATTCCCACCAGGGCCCCAGCACAGTGCGTGATAAGCCAGGCTGGAGTCTGGAAGAGTTTGTACCAGGAATTTTTGGAGCAGCTATTCTTTCCAAAAATACGAAGTCATTCCTTTGAAGGAAAAAAAAAAAAAAAAAAAGGAAAGAAAACACAGGAGCTCTAATCTCCTCTCTGCAGAGTTTCACCTTCTGCTGCTCCGTCCTTCTCCCAGCGCTGCCACCGCCAGGGATGCGGCAGGAGGGGAGCAGGGGACGGTCCCGGTCCAGCGCGGCCAGCCGCGGTGGCAGCGGGGCACGGGGACAGCCTGGTGGCACAGCACGACCGCGGTCACGGCGAAGTCCCAACAAAACGCGGGGCAAATCCAACGCTCCGAAGCGCACGGACGGCGGGTCCAGGCTCGGATTCCCGCATTTTGGGGCTCCCCGGGAGCTCCGCAATGGGATCTGAGCCACGGGAAGCCGCCCCTGCCCAGGCTGGCACCGCCTCGCCTCCCGCTCGGCTCCTCTCAGAGCCGCGCGGCTTTTCCTAAAGCTTGGCATTTGTAGGGCCACGGGCGGGCTCAGGAGCATCCCGGGGCTGCAGCATTCCCGGCTGCCCTCCCTGGAGCTCCTTGGGAGCTGCCCGTGGCTAGCTGGGCTGTGGAAGAACCAAAGCGGGGGTGAAGGGCAGAGAGGCAGAGGTACCCCGGGCTCCATTCCCTCAATTCCCTCAATTCCCGGAATTCCCGGGGCTGCCGCTCGTGCCCGCGGGCAGCACCAAGGCCTTTCCCACAAGGACATCTAGTGGCACGGGGACACACGGCACACTTCACCTTGGCTGCAGCGTGGTCACCGCATCCCTGCTTCCCTGGGATCCTCCCAGGCTCTCCCTGAGCTCCCTTCTGGCCATCCACGCTCCCCGAGCCCAGGGAAGCTGCGCAGGGACCGCACGGATGCTCCCCCAGGGGACACCTGGGACATGGCTGTCACCGAGGTGAGGACACGGCCACCAGCGAGGCTGAGCTGCTGCAAAGGGGTGAAAACCTTGGAGCACTTTTGGTTGCAAAAGCCCTCTGAGACCATCGGATCGTTAATTCCTGCTCAAAGGGGGAGGAAAAACCTCTGAGAAAATCTGGGAGACTCCTGTCCCCTTGCAGGGATGTGTCACACAAATCCCTGCTCCTCTGAAAAAAATTCCCCCCGGGCAGGCGGGCAGGCAGCAGGGCAGGGTGTCCTGCTGGGACAGGGGCACCAGGACAGCACAGGACCCTCTCCCCGTGGGGCAGAGTATCTCAGTTTTCCTCTGGTGCAGCTGGAGAACTGGGGGAAGGATGGAGGGAAAGGTGGGAAACCCTTGATGCCCACAAAGGGGAAGGAAGAGCTCAGAATCCCAGAATCCCAGAGTTACTGAGGCTGGAAAAGCCCTCAAGGCCATCGGGTCCAAGGTGCCCGATGCCCACCGTGTCACCAGCCCAGAGCACTGAGCGCCACCTCCCTGGACACCTCCAGGCGTGGGGACCCCAAACCTCCCCAGGCAGCCCCTGCCAGTGCTGGCAGAGGCTTGGAATGCATCCAGTGCTCCCATTCCAGCTTCCAGAGGGCTCCCAGGGACAAACCTGGGGGTCAGCAGCAACACCTCAGGAGCTCGTGTGGGACACAGAAAGTGCCTGCTATCCCAAGCCTTTCCTTTAGCCAGAATTTTAGCTTCTCCCAAGCTTTTGAAATGCTCCAAACCCCTGCCCCTGCAGCTCTGACGAGCAGGACTTTGGGTGAGACCACCCCAGTGCCCTGTTGGGCCAGCAGGGAAAGGTCTGAGATGCTCCAGAGCAGAACATTCCCAGAGATTTATGGGCAAGCAGGAGCCACCTGCACCCAGCCCCAAGCACTGAGGGGGAATCTGTCCAGCAGGGAGCAGGGGGAGCAGCGCTGTGCCCCAGCAGGGATGGGAGTGCATCCATCTCTTTCCCAAACAATCCTCTTCAGGCTGTAATGGCCATGCATGGCTCGGACTTGAAGAGCATTTCCATTACAGCGAGGGCATCATCTCCTGCCTTTATTCAAATGAGAGCTGTAATGAACTCGCTGCTGCCTAATTCAGGCACTCCTCGAGCTGTTCTTGCTTTTTGGTTTTGTTTTTTTGCTTTGCCATTTCATGGTCAACGTTTATGCATTGCTGTCAGGAAAAATTGCTTTAATTTTCCATTCTGTTTCAACAGCCTCTGCGAAAAACAAAAAGTATTATCCACTGAAGAGCTGTGAATTGACTCCATCTCATATCCAGGAGCAGAGCTAACACCAAAAGGCATTCACTTGCATTTTTAATGTGCAGATGAAGTCAGAGAAATCACTGACTTAGAGGCTGCTTTGTCGAATTTTTCTTGCTAAAGCATCTCCTGTACCCCCCACTCTGAGTCCTGCTCCTCCAGAGAATGGAGCTGTCACTTCTTTAATGATTTCCAGTGGCTACCAGGAACATTTTAAGGCTTAACATGAGTGATGCGGATGAATGAATTTCCAGACTTTGCCTGGCTTTTCATTTACAGTGTCACAATGAGCCTGGGCTGCTTTTTTTCCCTCTTTTTTAACTTTTCACTGACTCCCAACACTCAAATCCTGCCTGGTGCCTGAATGATTTGATCATTCCCCTGGGACCCCAGAGCCGCCCGTGCCCGGGGCTGATCCCCCAGCAGGGGAGGGGGGATCCTGTCCCTGTGCCCCCTCAGGTGAGCCCCCACCTGCAGAGCTGCCCCAGCCCC
>WAAG01063747.1:36296-52718 GCA_013390105.1 Tichodroma muraria | reverse complement strand
TAATAAATAATAAAAAAAAAATCCAACAACTACACAAAAAAAAATCCAATTCAATCCCCTTTCAACTTGCAAAAAAGTGCCTCATAGGGACCATAAAATCCATGTAATTACCTGCTGCAGGATCTGTAACTGCTTGACTGGTGATGCCAGATGGTGGTTCTTGAAGCTGGTATGTTGCATTTGTGGAGGGTGTCGTAGGGCTGGTGTTGCTGTTTGTCATGTAATGTGAAGGATATGGTGAGCTATTATAATACTGTGCATATTGGCCCTGGCCAAAACTGGGATAAGAGGGATATTCCTGTAAGACAAAAACGCAACTGAATAGTCCATCAAAGTTTTGCTACTTTTTAGTATAAATTCCAAAATATAACTACAAACACATGTCAGACTTTGAGCATGTATGCTTCCTGGACTGGATGCTGTAGGACCTAAAACTGTGAGGCAGTAAAACAAAGTCTAAATTACACATAATTTAGTATGACTTCTCATACAAGTAGTTTATATGACACACTGCTGAAGATGTGTGAATAAGAACATCAACCTCAGACAATTAGTTCTAGTACTAGAAGATGACAGATTGAAGATAAACATTTATAAACTTGAAAGGATGACAATTTCTTTCAACAAGCTATTTAAGGACTACATTTTTTCAGTGGATGAGAATTCTAAGTTTGCCAAAGTTTGCTGAACTCCTATTTACGAATTTACCTGCTGTGAACTATTAAATCCAGTAGAATTTGTGAGTGAATTATTTCCTGCATATATTCCTGATGATGTTGTAAAACTGCTGCCTGAAATGAAATGAAAAATGATGTGAATTACTAAAACAAAGTATTGGAAAATAACTTCTATCACATGATTATATCATAACATTATGGCATATTTGTAATATTCCCCACATGTTGACTGATTCAGCTCTATAACATGTTAATACATAGAAGTGATAATTCATAGTTCTTACACTATGTGTTTCTTTATTGCAATAAAAAAATAACCTTGAAATTTAGACTGCAATTTTGGACCCACCTCAGCTCTGACTGAAAAAATTGCACCCCTCTGAATAACACCCAGCACTGTGGAAGTAATGAAGGTGGTTTTTTGATTTTTTTTCGTTGAACAAAAAGGGCAAACCTTGTCCCAAGAGACACCATCTCCCCTCATGAAAGCCTGGTGGCTCTGTTTCTCCTCCCACCTTTGAGAACTTCATCCTCTCCCCTCCTGAGCTCCCTGCTCCAAACAGCTCAGTGCAACTGCAAAGCCATTAGGACTCACTAATCGATCAGAGACAGCCTTGGGCTGCAAACCTTTCCTCTTTTGACAGAGTGTACCGTGTATGACACATGAGAAAAAGTACCTCTCTGAGAAGGGAGACCCAAGATGGAATTTAGCCCAGAGACTGAATTACTGCCTCCATCTCCCTCCTCCAGCTTTCATGAGCCACCAAAACTAGACAGATGGGGCTCTCGTTTAATACCCAACCTGAGAAGCTGTTCCACTAAAAAGGCAGCAACCCCCTTTCAGCTGTCTAGCCCTCTCTGGTTATAACCCAGGAGTGATACAGCCACCAGCTGAGGCATATGGATGCACAGGGTGAAGCTACATAAGCCACAAAGTCTGTAATGACAGACTATTACCACAAAGTCTGTAATGAGGCAACCTATTGAACTCATCCAGGCAGGAGAGCACCAGCCAGCGCAGGTTATTAAAGTGCGCAGGTTGTTTCCAGCCTGCCTCACCACCAAAATCTGCCTCAGTGCAAAGATCCACAGAGACCTTGGGAGTAAAACTTGCAGGTGAGCAAAGGAGACAAGGAGGGATGAAAATCAACAGGGAGCCAGGCACAGAGACGCATCAATCCTCCAAGGTACCCGACTATGAGAAGTCCAAAGGAAAAATATTTAAATGTTTTGACCGCAAAAGTTACTAAAAGCACATACAAGTTGAAGTAGATGAAGAAGTAGATGAGAAGTCCAACAGCAGTGGGAGTAAAGGATGAAGCTTAAACATAACATATGAAATGACTGTAAACATTTTTCTTCTATTAGTGCAAAATCTCTGATTGTTGATAGATGCTACTAATCCTGTGAACTAAAATCATATTACTTCAGCAGAAGAGTTGACATCCAAGTTTAGCAGATAGTACAGATAAACAGTACTAATGAGAAAAACATGTTGTTTTAAATTTAATTTAAAATTGGAAAACAGATGTTATTTTTTTTATTGGAACAAACACAAAAGCCAAAATACAGCTGAAAAACGTTTTAAATTGCAAAACTTTGAAATGATATTTCTGATAGTGCTTTGGCTGGAAGAATATAAGTCATTGTGTCTCTTACTTCTGTAGGGGTTTTTGAATGATGAAGTAATACATTCAAACCCAGGTTTTAAAGGTGCACAGTTTGAGCCACCCTAAAAATATATAAAAGGCCTCTCATAGTTTTAAGTAGAAAAAAACCCAGACTTTGTTCAAGGAATACATTATCTTTCCTCAGAAAGTTTGGAAAACAATTTGCAAGAGCAAATGAGAAAAGTAATTAAATGCCAGCCAGCATCTCTCCCTCTCAGACGAGGACACACACACACACACTAACATGCAGATCTCTCTTTCATCTCATGGTCAGCACTGGCTTCTATGGAGGAGGGGTAAGGGTCTCCTAGACCGTAACAAACATGAAGCAGGTTTCCCAGGAACAGCTCTGTGGGCCACCCAGAACTACAGGCCTGAAGTTGTTTTTAAAATACTCATGATTTCACAAATTGCTTTTAAATATTCAGCCATAACATGGCATAGAGCCGCTATCCTGCCTTAGCTGCACAAACACAAAAATAAGAATCACTACAAAACATGCGAGATTTACTGCCCTAAGCTGGCCGGCTACATAGCTTTAAAACGTGATAAAAGCTGTAAATTGCAGGTCAAAGGTCTATTTTGCAAGGAGCTCTGACCCACATTAAAGCTGGGAATCCCAGTCAGCATGGGAAGGTGGCCGGACCCTGCTGAGCCTAGGGCGCGCTCCAGGCGTGGGGCACGCCCTGTGCCACCACAGGCACGGGATAAGGTCCTCCCCTGTGTACTGGCCACAGAAGCCCATTTGCTTTCCCAGCTCATTGTCCTTGCCACGGGCTATGTCTATCATCAGGGTACAACGTATGTGGCAGAAGTTTAGTGCAGGTCTCTTGGGAAAGCCTTAGACGGCCAGATGGGCTATTTAAACTCAAGGTTTCTTCCATTTGCTTACAGTGCTTAAAAATCCTTGGCAAACTCCCCCTTGTTGCCCTAGTAACTGCTTAGCCATCCAGCACAATATTTTTATACTGTATAATAATAACCAAATACCTTAACGTTTACTTTTTTACGGCTGAATTCCCAAACCAATCGGATAGTTATTCTCTATCATCACAGCCTTGGTAACTAAAACAATGCTAGTGCTCATCACAAGTCTAGCACCCTTCCAGTGGTAGGGTACTCAGGTGGAGGGTAAAAGCCATTCTTTTTATCACGATCAAAGGAGACTCAAATAAGACATTTGCCAATGGAGTTCTTTCCTTGCTGTTTCCCCCAGCCCTTCTCCACTCCATTTATCCTCACTGTGCAATCCTTATAACTCTGCCAGTATAGGAACAACGGCCCATTCCCACAGCCATTAGTCATGAAAGTGGTCTTTCAACATCTATGAAGCAACTTATATGAAAAACAGCTTAAGGAACACACTCCTTAAATAAAGTACGGAGGGGGGGGGGGAGAGGAGCGGGGAGAAGGGTGGCAGAACTAAGTCCTCTTCTCACCTTCTCCCCTATGCACCCTCCTTCACTGAGATTATAAATTTGTGACAAACAAAAATCCAATTACCGGAATAAACTTAGCAAAGAGTCACAGGCAGCAATTCTCCTTACAATTTTCATAAGCTGGCAGCCTCTCCCCCCACTATTGTTCAGTGACTAATGACGCTGTAATTTTAGCAGGGTCAGGAAAAGCACTGGGTTTAATTGGCTGCACACGCACCGCGAGGCAGCGTCTCTACATTGCAGGGAGACGTTCATCCCAGGGAGAGGAACCAGAATTAACTCCAAAGCTTTGGAGCGCGAGGTAACCCCAGCCAGGGAACACGAGCAAGACAACTGCAAGGCCACTAGGAAATCCCCTTTGCCGAAGGCAGGAATGCCAGCAGGGCCCCGAGCTCTCTGTCATGTAACGCTCCGCTGTGAAGTAGGTTGTGGGATCCATTATCTCCATTTAGCAGCTCAGCAGCTGCACGCAGGAGATGAAGAACAGCTACTGCAGGCTATGACAAGGCTGTGGCTGCAGCCTGCCCATATACTGCTAGAGGGGAAAAAGGAGAATAACCTCATTTTCCTCTCTGGAGATTTCTGCACAAACAACTGAACAGCAGCAGCACTACTAATCCCATCTTCTGTCATGAGAATCAATTTTGTCCTTAAATAATAGTTGAAATTACGAATAGGTTCTCCTTCCAAAATTAAATCAGGAAAGGGAAACAAATGTTCCTGTTTACTTTTAACAGCTGTTCAATCAAAAGGAAGAATTAAGTCAATTTAGAATTGTTTCAAATACGAAAGTTTACTTATTGAAAATATTACAGACATATATTCTCATGTATAGTATAGACATATATTGTCAAACATTTAACTCCAAGAAAGACCTGTTCAACATTGTGGATTCTTTTCTACTTAGCAACTAACAATTCCACCAGTCCTTTCATTTGAAATATTCTCCTTATTTCCATTCTTACGGTCTCTCAGGTTTCTGTAGAACACCAGTCCTTCCCTCACCCACATATTGTGATGTTTATGAGCACAACAGAAAGGATGTACACACCACAGGGACCCTCCAACTCTGACCTGTGGCTCTTCTGCCCAAGCCAGACTGTCAGTGATCCACTGATTTCCACAGGTGGGCAGCTCTCAGCCCAAGCACAACCCAGGCTAAGACCCCCCTCCTCCCTTAGGCCTGCAGACAATTCCATCATTAAATGATTGCTTCTGATCCTTTTCTTGTTAGAGTTTCACAACTGGGTCATCTTTAACATATTTCTTTTTGCAGAATATTTTAAGATCCTTTCCTCTCAAAGTATACAGCTGAAATGCTTTCCAAGATCTTACTGTTTCATCTCTGGACAACTGTCACCCTTTGTTGAGCTTGACAATACTAATCTTACACAAATTTTGCATGTAGCAAAAAAAACCAAAAAGAAAAAGCAATACCCTTTATGGCAGATGATGTGCAGTCTATTGACAGAGTCCTAGCTTAGCACTACTAATGCCAGCATTCACTTTACTTAGAACATTCACTTAAAATTTTCCAAGCAATCTCTATGTTATCCTATGCAGCTCCCTCTTCCCTCCCTCTATTGAATGAGTTTCCCATAGACATCTGCAAAACTATTCCCTTGTCCTGCCTAAAATCCCTTTTTATTGACATCCCTCTGCTCACTATCTTTACAAAAAACACCATTAGAGCTGTTAGATAACCAGTATGGGGTGCCAACTGTTTATTATACATAAACAGTGTCAGCTTTATTGTTTCATTAGGCTCTTCTAGCCTGTGTGTTTAATTTTAGCCTCCGACTTCTATGGGGACTATATTTTTATTTGCCTGTAGAAGTTAACACAACAGGATCCCAGTATATGATGGTGGCATGAAGCAATAGAAATTATAGGCAGCACAAACATGATTTTTCAATAACACTATTTCCTAGCAACCATGAATTATCTGTTCCTTAAAGGCTGAAATGTTGCTTCAGAAGTTCATTTTAGCTGCTGCTGGGAAGTATTTTGAGCTCTCTCCTACAGAGAGGTAGGATTTTTTCAGGGGCAGGTGGGTGTGGAGGTATACTTGTCTGAGTTTTTTTGTGTAGCTGCCTGCAGAAAGCAAAACTAGTAACCTTGTTTGGTTATATTTACTCTGATGAGAAGAAGATCATCTCTATTCAGCATGTAGATGAAAATCCATGTGCTACTCTGGTCCTGTCCCTCTTGCTAGTCAGAGCACACTAGAAATCAGCAATATTTCAGATGTCAGATGGTCACTTCTGCCCTATGGAGCTACTCAAGAAGCAGTTCAAAAGGAGATTAAAAAAAATGCAACAAAAAACATCTCTATTGTGTCTGAGCAATGGACTGGATCGACATACCCTTAAAGCTGTGGAACAAAAGCAAAATCTTATTCATTCAGTCTCTTAAAGCACTTCTGCCTCAAGACATTTCATGGAGTGTTTACTTGGTGACATACAGCTTAGACTGAGCTTGATAATATACAAAGGTGCTAAACTCATAAAAAACATGGTCCATTTCTGTGACTGATAACTTATTTCAACAATTCCAAAATCTGCAACACACCTGATATCTACTGCCAAATTCAGGGGTGAAAAGGCCTGCAACAGACATCCCAAATTAGCTATTTCTGGTAAACAAAGATTTTTTAAAAAATCTGTTAAGTGGTGAACAATCCAGAACCAGGCACACCCAGTGATTTCTCAGTGTAGAAGAGGGAAAAGGAATTGGGAGAACAAGGTGGAAAGACATTAAGTAAACAGGCAAGTACAGCTACAAAATATAATTGATAATAATAGCCCGCACATACAAAGACTTACAGCTTTTAAATAGACTTCAAAGAAACAGACTTCAATCATTGTGTAGCTACCTCCACAGCTGCAGTAGGTATTTTTATCTTCTCCCTCCTCGAACACGCTCAGGCGTCAAATTATATTTGGCACTTCCTAAATTCATAATCCTGTCACATTTTACAGGACTAGCTTTGTCTCATTCACTATTTGCTAAACTATTGCTATTCAGAGACACATTTTTTACTACAATAACACTAGAACACTTCATTATTTAAAATTTAATGAAGCAAAGGATCTCCCAAACTGCTGAGAGCTGGCCTGTTGATCTCTCAGCAAAAGCAATCATCATTTCATCTCCAACTGCAATAAAATCAGAGTTAAGTGCTCAAGTAAACATTCATTTTTATTCTAGGAGTATAACAAAATAAAAAGGAAAAAAACCCACCATATCATTAGCTACGTCTAATTAATGGTAATATCTGTTTATACAGACCTTGCATCTGGTAGCTATAGGGAGCCTGTCCAGGTTGAGGTGTGCTAAAGCTGGCACCGTAGCTTAGAAATCCTGTCTGTCCAGGTGACTGTGACTGTGCCAATCCACCTTCTGTCTTGATGCCTGCCCACAATGCACCTAAATCAGTTAGTGACAGCAAATCTATTTGTTCATATTCAAACAGGGATGGAAAATAAAATCACGCAATTAACAGCCATTTTAACATATACCTACTATTGCCTGAGAGAACAAATATTGAGTGCATGCACAAATTAATAGGGTAAGGGCAGTCTAAAAGCACACTGAAAACTGAAGTTCACCAGGGAGAGGTTAAATTCAAAACTGTGTTTCCAATAACTGCAAAAGAAATTTATACATGAACAGGAAGCTGCATTATTCCTTTTTTCCTTTCCTGCCAGAGGCAAACTTTTCCATATATTCATGACATTACACAGAGGTAGATTAGCAACTTTATATGAATTTAATGAAGCATAGCATAGCCAAGCTCTTCTGCCATCTACCCATTAGCAATATAACTGAGAACTGCATTGCATATAATTCCTACATGAATATTACACAGCTTAAAGAATGGTTTTTTAAAGATTTAAAAGTGGATAAAGAGAACTAGCAGTATTAAGTGCAATGATGATTTTTCGAAGGTAATTAAACACTAATTCAGTTCTTAACAAATAAGCACCTAAGAGACAGGAACTATTCCTGAAGCAATCTCCTGAACTAGGAAAAACATAGCAGAGTCATTAATCTGCACTGACAGAGAAATCCATTACACACCACATTACTCTCATTTCTAAATTTAGTTATAAAAGAATCCAAACTCTGATCAATGAATGACTTGCTGCCCAGTTTCAGTGATTCTTCCCTCAATTTGTAAGGCAATGAGCAAGCAAATATCAGCAAGCAAATACTGAGGAAATGCACACAATTCAGCCTCTGTCTCTTGGTTTTAATTAGAAGGTTGTCCCAACATGAACTACCATTTAAAAATAATTATAGCCAAAGTAATGGAAAAGTGATACAATATTCTTAGGTTTCACTGTGGCATTCAGTGATACCTCATTGTTCAGAAACCAACAATATTTGAACTGAATTAACTAAGTGTGAATTAGTAACATTCTTTTGAAAATTACTGTTAATCTAAGTCCATTTCCTGGTTGGATTTTCCTTTAGACAATATTCAACAATGTTTCAAGGTAGGAGAGGGCTCAGAAGTTACTGTGTTGGCAAAACTTCAATACCTCCCTATATACAAATGGCAGCATATTTTCTACCATCTAAGTAATTATTTTTCAACTGTTGTCTTTAATTAACCTTAATTCCTTCTGCCAGACCTTCTAACTGCCGAGCTAAATCTATTTGCTTGTTTTTCCCTGATGCTTACTTGATTCTTCTGTTTCATGTTACAATTAAGCAGTTCGAATGACAAATCTTGACACCTCATTTCCAAGGGGAAACTCCTGCTATGGATGGTTTGGTATCAACAATCCCTATTTGTTGTCTGTTTAAGGACTTCTGAAGTGCTGATTAAATATGGCTTAGAAAAAGTTTAAATAATCAAGCATTAATTTTCTAGTCTAAATTTCCTTTAACAGCCTGATCCAACTCTCCATCTCAGATGGAGCAGAAGGAGATGATCAAAAGTAGTAGGAGGAGGATGCCACTTGAGTGAAGAAAACCTGGCACTGACAAGCCCTTTTTGCAAACCTCCAGGCTATGAAGAGCCTTACATCTCCTGGGACTTACTCTCACACTATCTCTCAGCCAGAAGGCCTTCACTCATCAAACCTTGATGCTCCCTTCTCCCAAGTCTAATGTACTCAAGGAAGTGGGAAGGGACAGTGACACAAGAGGACTACCAGGATCTGCAAAGTAAAGACATTGGTAAGCAAAACCTTTGCTAGATGCTGGTGCTGGAGCAGGCAGGAGGAAAGAGCTTCAGGAAATTCTCCAGCCTCCTCAGGGGCTTTGCAGATGAAGCAGAGCCAGGAGCCCCAGGGCAGCAGCTGTCAATGGCATTCCCTTCCACCCCCCTTCCTGCCTGCATGGCTGAATGGCTGTGGAGGTGGGGAACTGGAAAAATGAAGAGGCTAGAGGTACAGCTGAGACAGCACCTTCCCAAACTCCACTCTAGAGAGAAAACTTGAGGCAGGCTGATACAGGAACTCATGAATAGTCTTTCTTCCAGTAGACCCAGAGTAAAGAAACAAAAAGAAAGAGGCCTCAACTCAGTTTTTTCTTTCACATAGGCATAAGACTCCTCCCTTTATACTGCTGTAAGATTTCTGCCTGGATGAAAGAAAGGCAAGACAGAGGGTACAAAAAACTGGGGTCTAAAAAAAAGGAAAAAGGGGTCTAAACTGCTGCAGATCAAAGAATTTTGGCTCTAAGCAAGGCTTCAGTTCTTGACTTTCGCAAATGAGTGTCCTAATGCTCCCCAATTTCATTTGGGAGCACGGATTATATCGCATGCCTTAAACATTGCTTATTATTTATAATATATAAATATTATAAATAATATATATTATAAATATATAATACTAAATATTTAACATATACAGAAATATATGTTAAGTCCCAAAACTTCTTAATAGTCATTTGCTTTTAAATATTACTCCTATAAAATACATCAGTAAGGAGCACCTTAGCACCAGCCACAAGGCACAAGTCTGAAAAGAACAAAACACATAAAAATTCTCTTGGCTCAGGAGCTGAGGATTTCAGTGGTCAAAAGCAGCTCTGCAATGTAAAATATTGCAAATGTATCTGAAGTCCTAGGCATGGGGGATGGACTAGGCAAAAAACCAAACCAAAACAAAAGAGCAGGCAAGCATGTTAACCCCCACAAGCAGCTGCCAAGCAATTACAGCTCCTACGACAGTGAGACAGCTAAACTCAAGTAGTGAAATCAAGGCCTGGCTGAAGTCAGTGGGAATTTTAGAGTTGACTTCAGTGAGGCCAGGATTTAATCCAGAGGAACCAAGTGAAAAACAAAAAAGTCACTGTTTGAGCTGCCTAAGCCTAGCAGTCAGCCAAGTATGAACATTAGATGTCCACAGGAGAAACAGGTCAACAAAAGCAGGGTGGGGAAAAGGGTTGTCTGTTATCATCCCACCTGATCCAGATGGAATTAGCAGACAAGCTCTCATCAGCAACAGGAGCTCTTGTGTATGTGAGTGTGTGTGCGTGTGTGTGTGTGTGCAAGTGTCCAAGACTCCCCATCTCATAGTGTAATTTTAAAATATGTGCATTGGAAATGAAAAAGGAACATCCAATTTATACTTAGAAATCTATTTTAAAGTAAGGGGGAAAATAGTGTGTTTCTTTTACCTAGTGTTCACCATAATCTGCCATAGGATATACTTGAGATCCAGTGGATTTTCAGCTTGCAGTCTTCAAGATGAGAGATTCACCACTTTCGCAGATAAAACTTCTAACAATTTTTAAGTGAATAGCTTGTATGGTGAGTTCCGTCCTTTTGGTATAAAACTTACGTTATCTGAAGGTATTTTTACAAAATATTCTGCTCAAAGCATGTGGATTGTATATTTTTAATATATTCCCACCAGAGGAATATAAGACCTATTTTCTAATAATGCATCCTTGCTGCTGCACTGCTATGTGGTCTGCCAGCAGACAGTCTGGCAGGAAAATGGTCTCACGCATGGCAGCTTGTTTTTAAATTAAATTTTTTGGGAAATATTTGCTACTTATTACTATCTCCTTCATCAGGCAGACAGAGCTTTAGTGGCAATTTACCTCAATTTTCACCTCCAGGGAGTTTTAAAACATTGGAAAGTGAGATTTTTTTTTTTTGATGGAGGCACTTTTGAATCAGTTTTTTTTGCCTGCTCAAAGTCAACACAGCCTAGCAGATTCATCTGGGTTTCAGTAATCTGCATCAGCTGGAATTCAGACCTTTACATCGTTTACATCCCGATGTAACCTCACGCACTGCTGGGGAGCAGAGCCCTGAGCAAGTTGCCAGGGGCTGGGCCTGTGTCATGGAAGTCCCAAGATTTCTTTTCACATTTCAGTGCTATATTTTTGACGTCACCAACAAAAAGCTAATGAACCTCTCCTCCTGATCCCAAAATGGGTTCATTTTCTTGAGTAGCTTTTTAGCTCTTTTAATACATAAATTAAGCGTCGCTCATTCCGAGGTGACAAAATTAACGGTCTTCCACAAGAAATGCTCTAGAGCACAGCTGTCACACTAAGTACTAACCCAAGGGTCACACAGCCTTGGTCTAAAACCCATTTACCTCAGGAATAAAACAGCACTACCGTGATTTCTTACCATAGGAAGGGATTCCGTAGGGTTGGCCGGGCTGGGGGTAAGTGGCATAGGCTGTAGCTTGTTGCATTCCTGTTGTAAACTGTGTCTGCCCATATGCAGCCATCGTTTGTGAAGGTGGGGTGGGAAGAATATGTGGGTAGGGTCTGCTATTGATTACAAATGACAGAAAATAGGACAGACACTGCATTAGACAGACATGCGTGTACTTATTTTTAGCCTTTTATAATCATGCTGCTTCATTAACACATAATCATAGGCTGTGCTAGACAACAGAAACATTAAGAGACAAAACAATAAGAAATCAATAATAAAAGAAAAGGTATTCTTTAATAAGAAATAAGAACTTTACAAATATTTTTCAAACACATTCTTAGCATTTTAAAAAAATATTTTTTTCCCCTAGAAGCTGCTGCGGTTTAAACTATGGCTTAACAGATGGACTCAATTATCATTTTAAATGAGGTTAAAATCTGCCTATTCTAGTTATTATTATTACTACTACTATTATTATTTTAAAAAGATATCATACTTGGAAGGGTAAATCTGTGGTGGGGAGAACTGGTGTGTTTGTCTTGGGCTGAAACCACTGCTTCCAATTGCTGCACCAAGGAGAAAAGAAAGCATACAGAAGTGTAAATACACGCACCAAAGATAAATATTATTTTTCCTAATAGAATTTCAGAGTATTAACAAGATTTTAATTAAATTCAAATATCATTGATACCTTAGATAGAAAAAAATATTTTATGAGGAACTACACAGGAATGCTTAACATTAAAATCTTGATTGCAAATCTCAAATACTAAATTGCCTCTTTGTACAATTCCTGAGCCATAGTTTATTCTTTGGTTGCACACAGGCAACATTTTCAATGCAAACAACCTATTTCCTAGTGGAAACATTTCCCTTCATATTTTCAAAGGATTGTTGATGTCTCAAGTGCAACATTTTATTAACTTTTAGAATTTTTAAGACCTACATTTTATGAAGGAGCTTTATGCATGCCTCAATTGAAAACATATGGCCCGCTTCAGAGCACGTGCCTCTTTTTTAAAAAAAAAAGATTCCCAATGCAGACTACGTATTACCTTATTACACTTCTATTTCCTTCCACCTTATCTGCTGTCTAAAATGCTTTCAGCCCTTCAAATCAGTATTGCATAAGGATGTCCAAGGTGCAGATGCTGTAAGTGAAACGTGCAAGCGGAAGAGGCTGCACCGTGAGCCGCTCCCTGAGCAGCCCCGGCAGCGCTGCTGACACGGAGCCTCCCACCAGCACAGCCCATTTCTGCCATTTCTGACAGCATTTCTGGGTGCTGCTCAGAGCGTGGCAGCTCTGCTGGCCTCCTCTGCTCGGGGCGGTACTTTTGGGAGCCCTTCCCTCTCTGGTTACTGTCTGGGTGTCACTTCTCCTCTAGGTCCCAAGGTGGGCTTGGAAGCCTTTGCCAGGAAAGGGTCAGAGGCGGGTTATGAGACTACTGTAAAATCAGACAGCCCGAGAAACAACAGGCCTTATTGCTAAGTGCTTGGAAATAAACAAGGCACACATAATTACCCCTCACCAGCTACCCCCTTCCTGGCCAGCTACAGGGAAAATCCATCATCTTTACACTCTGGGAGGGAAGCAGGGAGCCTCCTTCTGTGACTTCTACACATGATAATTTTTCTTTTCTGTGGCCTGTGAGGCTGCAGACATGCCAAATGTTACAGTCCAACCTTTATTCAGATCACCACAGATGTACGTAGCTACTATTAGGTACATACCGTATTTTCTTCTTTCAGAGAATTAAAATACCTCAGAAACCTTTCTTTGGGCTTTCAGGCTTGATGCTTTCATACTCAACAGCCTGTTGAGTATGAAAATAGAGGCTGTGACAAGACCAGGAAAAGGCTGGCTGCCAGGAGTCTGACTGGTTGTGAGATGTCAAATTTTGCAACTATACAAATGTAATCGCACAATATATTATTAGATCCTTTTCTGATTTGGTTTGCACCATAAAAACAATGTGCTAGAAATACCACAGTTAGTCCACAGGTGTGCAAAACTGAGCAAACACCTCAGGCTGTTCTCACAGTGTTTGTATCCTGTATATCAGAAGCTAAGATGCATTTAGCTTCTTCTAAGAAAAGAATCCTGAAAAAAGAATGAATACTTTGGTGATAATAAATTACAATAAGTGAGGAAGACCTGTCTCTCAATTAGAATAATAACCACAGAGTCATGTATGTTTACTCACAGAAAACAAAAAGTAATTACTCTGGGCCAGAATACTCCCTAGTGAGACTCCCACCGAAGACACCAATGGACATTAATAAGCCTGATACTGCAATGTTCCTTACTTGGGAAAATTCCTGTTGACTTAGACTAAAATGAACAGAAATAGGCATAAGCTGGAAAACAGAAAAGGCTTTTTAAGAGAGGTTTAGACCACGTGGGATAAGAAAATAATAAATGAAAAATGCTGAGCTTAAAACTTTTGTTTATTCCTTACCTGATCCTGAGAAATTATCTAAAGACCCGTCTGTGGTAGTAGTAGTAGCGATCTCACTGCTGTTCATTGGTTCTGTTTTAACTATAGAAATATAAACAGAAGATATTCTATATGCTCCTAATGTTGTTGCAGGCGCATGCACACACACTCACTACAAACACAAACTCAATGAAGCAAAAATCTGCCAAAAATGTTCTAAATCATGGCTATCGATATTTTGCATTTTATGTATTTATGTGTACAAACAATGCAAAATACTGGCAGCTATGATTTACACATAGATATTAGATGATCAAGAGGGTTATTCCTGTCCCCAAGGAATAAGAGCCACTGTAACAAACCAGAAGGCCCCATGCAACTCTCTGCACCTGTCCTGATTCCTCTTAATCCTGCAGACCCAACAATAAGGATCCACATTTAGATCAGGTCACACAGCATTTACAGGCTTGAAAGACAGCAAATTGAATAAGACAAAAGAGGGAATAAATTTTAAATGGTTTTTGCTGAGGGCTGTTCAGATTTTGTTTTCAATTGAATAATTTTTCAGAGGAAAATTAAGAATTTGTGATGAAGTAAAACACTTTTCTCATGGTGGATTTCTCCTCTTAAAATAAAAACCAACTTTATACTCAACAACCCTGAATAAAGAAAGAGGACACAATCCTCACCTTTGAAAATGTAATTCAAAGAATTACATTCATTGAAGTGAAAATACTTCAAAGAATGCTTTTACATTTTATCCCTTTGCACCCACAACATAACACAGCTGTCTGAGAATAAAAGAGACCAAGAGATTATTACCTGGCTCATGCTGATTTATAATTAATAATCAATTTATGTCTTTTAACAAAACTGCAAGTAAATAAACAATTTCCCTTTCTGTCAGTTCAGTGCAAAGTCTGTCATGTTAAGATCAGGATGGTATCCGGATCCAAAGAGCAAGGATGGGGCTGACTTGGCATGGATGCAAAATAGGCACAAATAGCTACACGCTATATAGTTTGTCTATACATGTGTGTTCAGGAATTACAACCATCACTTGAAGGAACCTTTGGTACCAAGTTTGGAAAGGGTGAGGCAGAGGGACTTCCCTCTTTTCACAAAAGACCTTTCCTTTCATTGCCAGTCCACATTCTTATTTCTGCACATCTATTTCCTTCACCAAGTCTCCCCCATGGGAATTGTAAGAAATCTTTCAAGACTTTACTAATCATCCATTATTTTCTTTTGACTCTTATGCAGGAATTTTGTCTGCTGACTTGGGAGGTCAATGCTTAGCTGCACACAAAACTCTGCTGTGTCTGCATTAACAAGCAATGCAGTCCATTTAGGAAAGTTTCATGAAGTGAAATGGTTGGGGCAGAGCCAGTGTCCAGAGGTTGGGCATTTTTGAGAGCGGTTATTCAGCTTGAGAACGTAAGCTGCACTTCTGCAAAGCAGCTTCTTTGAAAAAAAGTGAAGTCCAAGAGACTCCCTAGGGGGAATTAATATGGTAAGAAAAGGTGGCCATGAGGTTCACTCCAAAAGTGCACTCATGATCTGGACCATAACTCTAATACAAAGGTATTTCTTAAAAACACAGCATGTTAAGTTATTCACCATCCATTTAATGACTAAATACTGAAAATCTAACACACGGATACAATGAAATATTTATTGCAAAGTGTCTATCATAAGTAATTTTTCAGAAACTACCAGACTTTTACCGCATGTTCTACAGTTTGTCAATCTAGATATGAAAAATTATAGCATCTACATTATCTTCTGCTTTTTCTTAGAAGGTTATCATAGCTACACTTTACAGTCAAACTCATACTTCTCTCATAGATTACTCCAAGTTGCCTCAGAATTTGCAAGTCTTCTGAGCCTTATTTACATAATGCAATTATACTTTTGGGAATAACAATGAAAGATGCTTTCCTTTATAGCTGGTATCTGTAGTGGGGGAAAAGAGAGGAAGATAAGAACATCAACCTAACCTGGAGTAAAGGGTGGAAATTTTCAGTATGTGCTCCCTCCAAACTCTTCCTCTTCTCTGTTGGAGAAACAATATTCCATATTCCTCATTTTTGGATCACTGCAAATTAGCAGTCTGAGGACTACGCTAAACTGCCTCACATAATATAGAAAATTATAGCATCAGTTGTTCTAGATAAAAAGCAGCCCTTCTGAAAAGGACTTGGGATTTCTGGTGGATGAGAAGTTAGGTGTGAGCTGGAAATGCCCATTTGCAGCACAGAAAGCTCAACTGCATCCTGGTCTGCATCAAAAGCAGTGTGGCCAGCAGGACAAGGGAGGGGATTCTGCCCCCTGCTCTGCTCTCTGAGATACTACTGTGAGTGCTGCACCCAGCACAGGAAGGACACAGATTGCTGGAACAAGTCCAGAGGAAGGACACCAAGATGATTAGAGGGGTGGAGCACCTCCCCTGCAAGGAAAGGCTGAGACATTTGTGATTGTTGAGCCTAGAAAAGGTTTTGGGGTGATTTAACTGTGGCCTTCCAGTACCTGAAGGGAGCCCACAAGAAAAATGGAGAA
>WAAG01063747.1:17204-35292 GCA_013390105.1 Tichodroma muraria | reverse complement strand
CCATGAGGTTCACTCCAAAAGTGCACTCATGATCTGGACCATAACTCTAATACAAAGGTATTTCTTAAAAACACAGCATGTTAAGTTATTCACCATCCATTTAATGACTAAATACTGAAAATCTAACACACGGATACAATGAAATATTTATTGCAAAGTGTCTATCATAAGTAATTTTTCAGAAACTACCAGACTTTTACCGCATGTTCTACAGTTTGTCAATCTAGATATGAAAAATTATAGCATCTACATTATCTTCTGCTTTTTCTTAGAAGGTTATCATAGCTACACTTTACAGTCAAACTCATACTTCTCTCATAGATTACTCCAAGTTGCCTCAGAATTTGCAAGTCTTCTGAGCCTTATTTACATAATGCAATTATACTTTTGGGAATAACAATGAAAGATGCTTTCCTTTATAGCTGGTATCTGTAGTGGGGGAAAAGAGAGGAAGATAAGAACATCAACCTAACCTGGAGTAAAGGGTGGAAATTTTCAGTATGTGCTCCCTCCAAACTCTTCCTCTTCTCTGTTGGAGAAACAATATTCCATATTCCTCATTTTTGGATCACTGCAAATTAGCAGTCTGAGGACTACGCTAAACTGCCTCACATAATATAGAAAATTATAGCATCAGTTGTTCTAGATAAAAAGCAGCCCTTCTGAAAAGGACTTGGGATTTCTGGTGGATGAGAAGTTAGGTGTGAGCTGGAAATGCCCATTTGCAGCACAGAAAGCTCAACTGCATCCTGGTCTGCATCAAAAGCAGTGTGGCCAGCAGGACAAGGGAGGGGATTCTGCCCCCTGCTCTGCTCTCTGAGATACTACTGTGAGTGCTGCACCCAGCACAGGAAGGACACAGATTGCTGGAACAAGTCCAGAGGAAGGACACCAAGATGATTAGAGGGGTGGAGCACCTCCCCTGCAAGGAAAGGCTGAGACATTTGTGATTGTTGAGCCTAGAAAAGGTTTTGGGGTGATTTAACTGTGGCCTTCCAGTACCTGAAGGGAGCCCACAAGAAAAATGGAGAAGGACCTTTTACAAGACCATGTAGCGTCAGGAGAAGGGACAATAGATCCAAAGGGAAAGATTGTAGGTTTAGATTAGATATCAGGAAGAAATTCTTTACTCTGAGGGCAGTGAGGCACTGGAACAAGCTCCCCAGAGGAGCTGTGGCTGCTCCATCACTCACAATGTTCAAGGACAGGTTGGATGAGCTTCTGAGCACCTATTTGGATTCTTGTTCAAGATACCTTTTTCAGAAAAACATCATCAAAATGTAATTTCTGCCCCTATGGCTAATGAGCAATACTTCTGTGCAACATAGTTTAAAACTGAATGCTGTTTACTGCACATACAACTTTTGAAAAACATGAAATACAATGTAATGCCATCTTCATGGGAAGGAATTCTAGTTGCTGATTGAGGTGCTCACCAATTTTTCATAAAAACTTTGTCTTCTCTCTCAGCTGTTTTATCTCCTGAATATAAAAAAACCCCAGGATAAAAGGAAGGATGTTCCCATTATTTCTGGACCCCTGGATCTGGATATCCATTACTTGGGTGATAATAAACATGCCCTAGAATGCTGTCTTTAGAAACAGCCACAACCTTAATGAACCTTTGTGTCACAGATAGTTAGGAATTTAATAAAGATGAATAGGTACTGAGAAACTCTCCATTCTCCAAGCACTTTCATCAAAATGCCTGAAAATTACTGCGTATTTCCTTCTATCAGCCAAAGCACATCTAAGAGGATGAAATCTTTCCATACAAAGAAATAAACTGAGAACAGCCATGGGTTCATCTGTTGGAAATATTTACATGTACTCTTAATGCAAAGGAAGGTCTCTTGTTTGTCCAAGGCAAAACTGAACTGCAATGGAGCATATTTCACCCCGGAATCATGGGGAAAGAGAACTGCAAAGGGACTGCCTAAGAATACAAGTCTCACAGTCTATCCCAGCAGCACATGAGACATCCATACCTATGATGAGAGACATATGGAGCTGTCCAAGGAAGCCAGGCACAGATCTGACCCTGCCACATGCTACTTATGGGTGCTCTGGATTTGAGCTCTTCACATTTTCCATGACAATTAACATTTCTGTGACATGTCCTAAGCTTTCACAAGATGACACTGGGAAATGGGTGGGAATATTGCCACATCTAGACAACACACATTGCAAGCTTGCCAGTAACAGCCATGCTCAGCTGTGGCAGAGACCGTGGAAAGTGACACAGGAAAGTTCCCATTTCTGCTGCTCCTTCATCAAAACTGATCTTTACAGAGGGGCAGAATCATCAGACTTGAGAGTGAATTGTCTCTGAATTCTAGAGACAGACTCTGATTTAGCAATGCACTACTAAGTTTTAGTGCCACCCAAACCACTCATGTAATAGATTATCGATAATAAGTTCAAGAAGCAGACTAATGTCTTCTTAATCTGATGCAAAAAGTCAGTGTTTATTTAGAACTACTGATTTAGATTTGGTTTATATATCAAGGAACTTAAGAAACTATGCTAACAAAGAGATATTTTTTCTCCTTATTTTTTGTTTCTAGTCATTTGTGAGATTCTAAAAGACTTAAAAAGAAACTGTGTAAGAAACCACACAGAACAGTAGAAAAAATAGGAGTAGCAGATAATAGCACAGATGCTAGCTTGGAGAAAAAAAGCAAGAAAACGCAGAGATATACGACATATACAATTGCTGATCTAATATTATATAGATTGTTAAGATTTTTCTTCTAAAGGAACTCAGAGACAGCAAGTGCAATGCGCCCCATTTTGTCAGCTGTATAGCAAAAGGTGGTTAGAAAATTACTTACATGGCAGTTTCTGAACTCGATTGAGAGAGAGAACTTCAGACCAGAACCTGCAAGTTCATGCTGTTCATTGGCCAAGTAACAACTTTCTGAGTTCACAGCTCATCATGCCGTTCCTGGTATATATACCGGTAAAGAGTGCTACGAGGAACGAGATGCTGGCTATTTTAAATATGGATTTTGAGACCTAATATTTGGCTCCTCCTAACTGTAGGAAAAAAACTACAGGGTTTTTTCCTACAGAAAAAAAATAGGAATGCCTCATAAAGATTTGCACCTTCAAGAATGAAAAAAGTAAGGCCTTAAAATATCTTTTTAAAATTGCTTTTATTATATTAAATGCATATAAGGCTTGCTCTACTGAACTCATTTTTGTTAACAGCTATGCCATATACATTAAATCAGAATAGAAACATTGCAAACATGCCTGACATTAAATTGGTTTTAATTTTATGGTTTTAAGATTGAATTAACACTGTGATGTTATATTTTTGTATTTTGCAAAAAATTGGGCAAAACGAAATTCCTGGCTGACAGCTCTCAGTGTTCATGGGCTACAAGAGACTCAACAAAGTGTGATAGTTAGTTTGTTTATAGACACACATAAAAACACAATCTCTTGCCCTATTTTGGCTGGTCTCATCTTCAAATAATAGTAGTAACTAAACACCATGTAAATCTTGATTAAGTAAATCTTGATACTTTAAGTATCAATTGCTATTCACACACTGCTTTGCTTGACACCATTCTCTTTCTGTAGTCACTATAGAAGCCCAAAGTTCACCTGGAAGCATAAAGATAACTATCTCTAACAACAAGACAAAAATTCTACCTTGAACCTCTAAGCTGATGATATTTTCCATTATTTTATTCAAACGGTCCTCCATTTGTAGTAAAGAATCTTGCAATTATAAAAAGGTTACAGGTTACTCAATTATACTAATTCTTATCCTGCATATTATTGTCTCTTTCTATCACTGATTATCAAATTATCAGCTTCTGACCATGAAGTCTGATAAACTTATTTGTTACTGATTCTCAAAGCAGAGAACTTTTCCTGAATCTCATTGTCTGGAAACTACCAGAAGGTAATTTCCAGCCTAAATTTTTGCATGGTTTTCAAAGAAAGTCCCTGCTCAAAGCAGCACATTCTAGTTCAAGCCCAGACTGTTCCCTGTTTTCCCCTCCTCTGATGTGAGAGGCTTCAAAACTTCTCCAGTATTTGGGCTGTGGCTAGCACTTAGGTTTTACCACATACACCCCAGACCCTCATCTTCCTCCTATGTTATGCATTTCAGGTGAAAGAACTTTAACATCCCGTACCTCCTCATCTAGCAGTAAAAACCTTAAATTTACAAAGAAATGGTGTCACTGCTACAGGGCAAAATCAGAAAGAAAATTCAAAAACATCTGGATAGAGACAAGGGTGGACTGTACTTGTAGCTGCTAAGCAAGATGCAACTTAGATATTTATCTAACAAGTACAGTCATGGGTTAAAATTCACTGCAGCTGGGAGATGAGAATATCTGAGTCCAACTAAGGTTCTTATCCCTTCAAACTCACATGTCCAATTATGCCAAATGTTTGTATCTCTCCTCTGCAAATGGAGGCAGCATATATCCAAACCAAATCCTTTTAGAAGTGCCATGGACTATTCTATTCCTTCTTTCCTTTTCCCATTTTCAGTTGGGAATCTGACCATGCACACGTTTAAGTGAACAATTTGCAGTGTTCACGGACGATATTCTTATTCTTTAACCAAAGTCAGACAGAATGACCACAAAACATCACAGGCCCAGCCATTAAGGGCAAAGAAGATTGTCTTCACTACCTTCTGGGAACATGGAGGTTTTCAAGTGAACAAGAGAGCAGCTTAGAAAAGTCAAGCCCGCTCTGCCATTTAGGTGTACAAGACACAAGACTACCTCATGAAGGCAGAAGCACAATGACAAAGGAGATGGAACTTTTCATAAATGGGAAATAATATGCTCTACATTTGGCCAGTGTCTGAACTCCAGGACTGAGAGACTTGAAGGCAAATTCACCTGGACAAAGAGGGATAGTGCTAGCTTCCACGCCCCTCCAGCCAGCACCACAGGCAGCAAATTCCCTAGTTCGTTTCATCAAACCTGGTGACAAAGGTACTTCACTCACTGACCAAAGGTCAAATGACATGGCTAACCCTGAAGTGTAACCAAGTTTCATGCTTTTTTATCTACTTGGGACAAGCAAAATCCATCAGATTATAAGATGAAAATGCAAATGCTAAATCATCAAGCCACAAGTCTGAAGTTGCAAAGGCTCTTCAAATACCACCCTATTAAGGTGTGATCTTTTACTAAGATGTTCTACTTTTGTCCCTTTTGCAGGTGCACAGTGACAGCTGGGGCTAGATTTCCTTCTCACCTGTATTACCGTACAGGCATATGACACATGACATTTCATATGACATTTTTGTATGGAATCACACAATTGTACACACACGTGCATAACAGGCTGGCCCCACCGGAAAGACACCACCCCTAGAACAATGTACTGTGGGTAGCTTTCAGTAAAGCGGTGGACATCCTCACAGGTCCTTGAAACCCCGCAGCCTGTGCACGTGGGGCTCTGGGACCCTCAGACACGCTCAGAGGGTGCTCTCACACTACCACGCTTCATCCACAGTCTGAAACGGCATGTGCTGTGAACACATATGTGAGAAGGTTTCAAAAATAAATTCTATTGAAATAACGGTGCTTCTAAGATTTTCCTTTGTTTTTTTAAAGTAATTTGTCATTTGGAGTATTTTGCTTACCTCAAATGCTTGTGGGAACCAGTATTGCTATTAACTTATCACTTACATGAGGACCTTTCTTTCAGGAAAAGCTTACGAAGGAAACTGAAATAGAGACTCTTTCAAAAATGGATGCACATACGTATAGAAAAGACAGTAAGTACATAAATATTTATTAGCCAGTCTCCTCCCCAAGACCTTGCAACAGGAGTTGCTGTACTGAGTCGGCAGAGAAGTGGACAAGTAATTTCTCTGGCCAAGTGCCTATGAAAGAGGAATAATAGAGCATTATGCTACATGTGCTCAGAACAGACAGAATGGCTCTTGGTGAAGTAGGAGAATAAAAGCACAGGCAAGACAAAGAGTCTGAAAGGAAGCCAATGTAATACAGCAAGGAAAAAACGGTGAAGAGCAGGGAAGAAAGGATAGCCCAAGTCAGCCTCTTGCCTACACATAAACTGGCTGTATCTGATTTTTAACCTCCAGAAGTGACTTTAGGTGGAAGATTCTTACTAGCCTCTACAGACCCCCAGCTTGCTTTTGGGATCCCAGGATCTCTGCAATTTTTGCCTCTGGCCAAACAACTTTGTCCGCTTGCACTCTTCTGGGATGAGTAAAGTCGTCAGCATCCACACAGCTCTTGATGCTAATACCCTACTGAAAGGCAAATATTACATCTACCTTTAGTATGCTATTATTTCAGGATGTCTAAATACAGAGGTATCAATTACAAGTTTCATACCATCAAGCTCCTTATTGCAAACACAAGTATAGAAATTTCAGCATATGCAATTAGCAAGAACTCCAGAAATGAGTAATTAAAAGGTACCAGAATCTAACCAGAATCACCAAAAGAAGCATCATTTTGTCTGATTACCATCACCTAACACAATGTTGAATCTCAAAGCACACAAAAATACGAAAAATGTAAAGAAATAGGAATAAATTAAAAATCATTCACTGCCAATTTGAATTGCTTAATTGCAATACTGAAAGATTATTTTGAGTGCTACAAAGTATTGCTAGAATTTCAAGAAATATAATTTATAGAAATATAATTAGAGAAATCTACATTACATGCCATAACAGCAACCAGCTTTACCCTCTCTACAGATTTTAACATCTGACTCGCCCATTACTTTAGGAAATACTGAAAACATTTTTACTCCATTCTGTAATACTGCAACTTGACAGCAAACATACCACACAGTGCTGCCCTTTGAAACCCTGAAGATGGATTTATGTTCAACAGACTTAAAACAACCTTTTTAATGGCCACAAATCAGATAGTCTCGTAGTGGAGAGCTTTGACTGCCTTTGTGTCAGATCTCATTCTCATGTTGCAGCAGGTACTTAAAGAGTGAGAATAATTTTTTCCAAAGGATTTTTGATGTCCAACTCCCTTTGAAGCCTCCCTTCCTATGTATCTTTGAAAATCTGATCTTCAATTTGTTATCCATTTTCCCTTCCCACTTGATATGACAATGCCTTCCCTCCTTCCTTCTTGAAAACTCAAATAAAAGGGCAGTAGCAAGTCTGCACTGTTTAAATGAATGAAGAGTAGTTACTCAGAAAATAACAGCTCCTTCCCCAGTCGTCATCTATTCTTTTCCATCCCAGATGCATAAAACATCATCATGATGGGCCACAGGCTTCTGTTTCTCACTCTATGCCATCCATTAGATTTGATTTACATTCTTAAGATAAAAGTAAAGATCACCATAGGCAGAAACTGGATGCAGTTTTCTGCCGTGGAAAACAGATTTCCTACTCCTTTCAAGTTTACTGATTACTCACGGCCTTTCCCCTCTAAAGGGTATCTACCAAAGTGGGCACTGTGTTGGAATAGCCACCAGCTGTCTGATAAAACTTAATGAATGGCAATTTTATGAGCTTCTGTTGTTATTGTTCCTTTAACTCCTTCAGTATCAACCCACCATGGCAATTCACCGACAAAGGAAGATTAGAGATAAGGCAAAACTATGAACATTTGGATCCCTACTCCAATAATTTTTTTAAGAGATTTTCTTAGGCCATTTATACAGGGCCATAATTTTTATGGTGTCCAGCGCCTGCTCTTTTCTACAATAGAGGGTATGTTGTGGAAATACACTTAAAAAGAACACAAAAATCTCAAATACTGTAGTATTTATATAATCAGTATCACCTTGGCATACTAGGACTGATTTTTCTGAGTGCCTTTAGCCAGACATTTTAGTCCTCTGCATTTGATCCTGGGAAATTTCTGTCTGGTCAAGGTCTGTAATTTCCTTGTTACTTCCCCATCAGTGAAGACCATGATGCCTGGCCAAGAGAATAATTTTGCTCTCTCAAAGTGAAATTAAGAGCACAAAGAGTTATTACATATAAGCTGCATGTAGAGATTAAATTCAGACTTAATCGCACAACCAAATTCCCATTCAGTGCTTTGAAAACCTACAGCTAAGTGTGAAGCTAAAAATATTAGCTAACAAAGTGAGCTATCTTCCAACCACATCCTCTTGCAGAAAAACATCAATAGGAGGTAAGTCTGAAAATGTGCCTTAGAGGAATTAATGAACATTTGTTTGAAATGCAGCCATTTCACTTTGGGACAGGCATTTTTTCTCCTTCTTCTTTTTTCTTCCCCTCCCCTCATCTAGTGAACATATCCTGTGCTTCAGGGTATGGAAACCTGTCAAAATCACACCCATAGTCAAATCAAATTTAACTTATCTCTACAAGATATTTATAACATGCAAATACCTAGAGGCCCTGCTTCTCAGTCACATGGAGAGCTCTTATGCTAGAGAAGGAGGGCTCCTGCACGTTAGCGAGGATGCGTGCATGGCAGACTAGAATCCGGGTTCACATATTATATTTGACGTGTGAAGATTCAGCAACCCACATCTCCACTCCACGTGCAACAAACAAAAACAAACCACACTGCAGCATCTAGAAAGAGGTGTTCGGCGAGCCCTTACAATCGCATCCTTACAATCAGCCACTTGGGTCTCAGCAGGATTCTGCTTCAAGAATCCCAGAAAAAATAAGTTTACTTCACCCTTCATTAAAAAAATAGGAAACTTCTGCTTCATTCACTCCACTCTTTCTTAAGTCTCTTTAGCAGCTCAAGGAGCCTAACAAAACATTTTCTCTAGATAAAACAGATTAGCAGTAAAAATTCCACCTTCAGATTCTTAGGCATCTGCTTCACTCACAAATTTTGTCTCTTGGCACACATCTCATTCAGAAATAAATTATTCTACTGGTATCTTTGAAAAACTTTTCCTTCTTTGTCACTTAAGAGCAATCAGAGACAGGAATTTTCAAATTAGAGAGCTTAGAGCAGAACCGCCAAGCACAAGCTGTCTCTCGGGACACTTTTGGAACAACATCCAAAATCGCATGCTGAGTGCCCACGCCTGCTGCGCCCACTGCAGCACCCAAACCTGCAGGGCTCTGTGTGCTAGGGCTGAGCAACCAGTCTGCAGTGCTGAGGAGGGTCATGTCACCTGAGGGAAAAGGGCAAACAAAAGAAAACCATTTGGCTTCATCTCAGGAGGAAAACATGTATTGCAAGTTAGAGCTTTCTGGGTAGAATTCACTCCAAATTCTTCTAAACTGGAAAATTCTAGTGTCAGATAAATAAGTTACCACGGTTTAATTGACTTTCTTCAATAAACTCTGATACCTACCTAGAAGTTGAGATATTATTTCCAAAATAATTTTCTACCTGAGGTCAGTGCATTAATAGATACAATATTAACCTTGTTTCCTGACAAAGTAATATTAAACATTTCTCAGAGTATATGCACACAGCACTACATGTCAAACAAAATGTCAGGTCAGATGATGAACATCTTTCAGTGTCTCAAGGAACACCCCCTATTTTTGTGCTACAAAAGAACCTTCAGGTTATATAGAAGGTAGAGAAGCTCATGAAGCTTACAACAAAGGCCTCTGTGAGCTAGAGGAATTTTAATTTGAAAGGGCAATTTTATCCTGTACCAAAAGTGGTATATACCTGGTAATATGATATAAAAATATAATAACATACTTGTTATTATAATAATAATATACTACTAATAATATAATAATACTTGTGTATTTTAAAGGAAGAAGACTCATTTATGGACATAAAATACTTTCCTGCTTAAACTACATGAGCACAGTAAGCACTTTATTTATCCTTTAAAAAGGAATTTTTTTTTCAAATGGTTTAATATTTGATTGAAGCAATACTTTTACAGCAATAGCAAAAAGTAAATTACACACAAGTCTGGCACAAGCTCCTGTTAATCTGATAACCCATAAACTGTCCTCACTACCAAGGACTCCAATTACAATGAATAACAGAGATATTTGGGGAATTGAGGGCGGGGGGGGAACATCTGTTTGATCGACATGTGCCTTTTCTGGAAAAACACAATGCATGTCCATAATCCTAAAGAGTCTGACAGCACTACTACAACCCAGTTCTTAGGAAAAAAAAAGGCATATCTTTGCTACAACAGTTGTAGCAGTTTACCTATACATTCATACTGAAGAGCAAACTGAATCTGCGTGACTCTCTTTTCTAGTAATGCATTAAGGCTCCATTCACACAGCCAGTCAAATGTCACGTATGATCTTTCCCACTGTTGCCATAGAAATGCTACAGGAAAGAGCATTTTTTCCTGCTTGTTGTATAAACCCTTCTGTGTTTCATTATACGTATTATTATATGTATTATAGATGTATTATATTACTGGCAAAGCTGTTAGGTTGTTCTGTTGTTAGTATTCTACTGAGACAAACATAACTTATCAACTGCCTGACTGCTTCTTGAGAAATAGGTATCAGTTTACCCCATTGAATTACTACACCTGTTTGAATTTTGGCCACTCCATCAGAGCAGCAAGCTAGCCTGAGGAACTTTCAACACTCACTTTTATTAGCCTACTTGACAAAATTCTCATAGCCTTAGGAGCTTGCAAAAAGTGAGGACATAAAGAAATACCAAAATAGTAAAAAAGACTGAAAAATTACATTTTGTACTATGGCAATTGTAAACACCTACTTTTTTTCTCACATCATTAAACTTCTCAGTTTTTTGACTTTTTTTTTATTTAAACTCTGCACATACTACCTGCTCAGTCCATTCGAACTCCATGAAAGAAACATAAACCTGTAATGAAAGCTATTGCTGAAACTTGACAGTAACTACTGATAAACATTGAACATTGCCTTTATGTACCATATGAATAAACATGGAACACCTAAATTAGTAAAACATTATATAGCTCGCTGACTGTAAGAACACCAAAGCCACAAGGAGAAAAAACAAATTATGAAACACTAAAAAAAGAAATAAAAAAAAAAAGCAGCTGGCTCACCTTCTGTGCCATTGGGTGTCATGGAATTATTATTTATATGGGAGTTATCAAGTTTTGGACCACTGGGGGATTCACTACTACCACTTAGTCGTCTATGTGGGCTGGCTAGATCCTGCATTTCCATAGACCTGAAAACAAGATGCAACTAGTTTTAGTGACATAAGTCAACATGAATTACAGAGGAACTGCCTTTATGAGATGCGGCCTGATATTTATCAACATCCCAGAAACACTTAGTAAAAAATTAACTGCTTCTCCCAACTTGATCTTTTACAGTGCTTAACTCATGTTGTAGCCCCACACATGAATGGCTAGTGACTGTAATTATTTTTGCAGCATTTAACTAAATAAAACTTAGATTCCAAGTACTGCACTTTAAAAATTGATGTAATCTTGTATTTTTAAAATACGTACAAAGATGGAATCACCAACACACGAAGACATATTCTCTTAAAAACAAATTAACACTCTGCTTTTTCAAGATTTACCACTCAGTGGCAATATAATGGGCCTCCAAAACAAATAAAACACTTGAAGCAATTGCAGAAACCTATCATCTACTGACAGGGAATGAGATATTCCTGATGTATGTGTTTACTCTGGCAAACTACTTAATTGTTCCTCTGTTTCCTTTGAAACAAATGCAGCATTAAAACATTATTATGTCTGCTCACTTGTTTGCTTTGTGGATTACATAAAGCGTGCCCAATTGGAAAGGGATATGACCGACATGCAGTGAGTCCATAGAGGCGTTAGTGTGCCTTAGCACTCTGCTGTACCTCAGCAGCTGTTGCCTAGTCAAAATGAGAAAAGAGCAACTCCCATCTAAAGCAAAAATTAAACATTTAAGCAGCACAAAAGCAGCTGAATATTTAAGATTTGTGCTTTCAATGGCCTTATATTAACAGGCCAACAGTCATCACCACATCCCTTGGCTGATGTTGGGGCTTATGACTGAAGTACCCTATCCTTCTGTTCCTTTATACCTAAAACTTTTGATATTGTTATTTGACATAATCATTCTAAGTAATTGCTCCCAGTAGAAACTTCATAGGTTACTGTGCCTCCAAGGCATTTGCACCAGTAATTTTTCAGTTTAAAAGAAATGCTAAGGCTCTTTTAAAGACTATTAAAATTATATATCAAATTACTCCTGCAGTAAAGGTATAAATATCCTAAGTGTCATTTCAGTACTTTCATACAAAGCTTTTGTATTTTAACCGAAATTTTATCACAGATTCTAAACATAGATCCATCATTTAATATTTCTTTACCTAAAAAGAAGATGATACTGCAATGAGTTCAAAATGCCAGCATAGAATATAAACTCAAACAATTTAGTGAAAAAGTTACATGCTCGTGGTTTACAGACTTGGTTGTACATACGTAAAAGCTACGCTCCAGCACTAACTCATCGCTTAATGTGGGAAACAAGAATAAATATTGTACTTATCACTTAGTTAAAGTGTTAAGTTAAAGTAAAAAAAAAATCCCCAACAATAGAAGGCTTGCAAAAAATTAACAATTTTTGGTCAAATCCTTACCTGCAGCTTGAGGAAACAGCAACATCTGAACCGGTTTGGGACTTCTGCACCTGTAAACCCGGGAAACAAACAGAAGCTTCTATTACTCCACTTTACTATGAGGCCTTAATTTAAAGAAAGGATATCACTACGGATGACAATTCTGTCCTTTAAATCCAAAGGGAGAGGAGGAGGGTGCGGTGCCCCTGAAAGGCATATTGTCTTTAAATTGAAGGCTCAACTGTTGTTTCCCCGGCAGGTCTCTCTCCCTCCTCCCCGCGCCAGGGGCCGGCAGCCAAGTGACGGGATAGTGATTCATCAGGGGCCCGTGACAGCTGCGGAGGGGCTCCCTCCTCCCCCGGCACGGCTCGGCTCGGCTCGGCTCTGCCCTGCACCCCGCAAAGGTAACCCCGCCGCGCCGCCCGCCGAGGGCAGCGCCAGCTGCTCCCGCCCCGAGCCCCTCCGCATCCTCCGCTCCTCTCGCCTCCTCCCGTCCTCCTTCCTCCTGCGCTCCCGACAGCTTCTTGCCCTCATCATACTCGTTCTCTTCTTCCTTCGCTCTTCGCCATCCTTCCTCTGTGCCTGGGCCACAGCGAACCCACAAGTCAAGATGACCCCAAAGGCAAGCTGATGTTATTTTTTGGGAGGAGGGGTAAAGAATAACAAGGGGCAAGTCTACCTATGGTAAAGACCTTCACTATATAGCCAAAAGCCTTACAGAACCATCTCTAAAAGAAGCCCATCTCCAGCCAGGTCAAATTCAAATAAAAACTCCACATGTTATTGCATAGTCTTACCACTAAAATTACAGTTGCTAATGACATTTCTGATAAAATTACTTAAAAGGACACTTCTGGCTAAATAAATGGGAGGAAGCTGTAGCATTTACCTCTGAGGTCACTCATGAAGAAAAGGAAGCTGGTTCCACTGGGAAGCCCACTAATAATTTTTTAGTTTAATCAAATTTTTCCTTTTATAACTCAGGTGAGTAATGGTTTTCATATTCTGTCAGAAAAACTAACTAGTTTTCTTTACTAACAAACTCCAGTCAGTAACAATTGTCAGCAGGTGATAAAATTCAGGTGGAAATACACTGCTAGACACTGATAGCTTAAAAGCACACGAAAGCTTCTCTGGGCAAGGTATATATATATATATCCTCTTAATGTCTGCAGTGAGGATCCTTCTTGTGCATTTCCATTCAACCTGAACTGACATCTCTTAAATGATCACAGAGCAAAGACAAGGGAGATGAGGCATTTTAAGTGCCATAAAAATCATCCAAGCAAATCCTACTTATGTGTCTGTAGGGCGGGTTTTTTGTTATTTTTAATCACAGACAGAATTACTACTAGCAAGAGTAAACAACTGCTAGGGGCAGTCAGGCAAGGAAGAACATTACGTATGATGTCAAGAAGCACGCAATAATGCACGCTGAAAAACATCAATCTTTTTATAACTGGGTACTTAAAGTGCTGCGTAACACGCTTTTCAATACGCCATTGCATGCCAAATCAAACTACACTAGCAGATACAGTCAAAACTGTGCATTTTGGGTTAAGGACTCTTTTTCCTCCTTAGTTCTTCACCCCAGAAACTGCTGTAGAGTGCCTTAGGATATGCTTCTGCTGTTACTTCTAAACACCTGGAAAAAATTATAGGTGAGAACTAAGTTGGCCTACAGAGCTATCTTCACTCCCTCTTGCACAGGATCTTTTAAAACCCATCTTTTATAATAGAAAAAACTTCCTTTTTCAAGTGGATGCTTTAACAAAGTGATATTTTCCAACATGCATTACACAATTATTCATACTTGAATAAAATAAAAAAAATGTAATCCTCACTATTTTAAGTATCAAATTTTTACAAAAATAGTAACTTCTGTGCATTTGAAAATATTTACATTATATACATATAAAAATGCTCATGTATGTGCATGGCAAGAAATATCTCATTTATGTATTCATGGGACAGGGCAAAAAAAATAACCAGCTCATTCAAAGTGAATTAAATATATACCTTAAATGTCCTCCAACACTCTATGATTTGTGAAAGTTCATATCCACAATTTTCATTTTCATTAGAACTACTTTAGATATATTCCTTTGTGTCTCAAGGATTATTTAAACCATGTGTTGCACGTTACCAAATTTAAAAATGACTCTTTAATCAAAATAACTTTAAAACAACTAATCCTCACTTAGGCTGGTCAGCTGAATCCACAGAGTGGTCCAGGAAAAATAAATCTACTCTCAAGAATGCGAATGCAGACAACAATTAGACACAGATGTGAGTGAAATTAGTTACAGTTTACAAAATGCTACACTTCACATGCTTTCAGTTTTTTATGTGCAGTACAAAATTACAATGTAGTAAGGAACCACACTTATGACGACCAGTTAGTTCACAGAATAAAAACATTTCTGGGTGGTGTGTGCTTGTGCTTTCTCATATATTCCCATTTTGTCAACAGGTTTCTGGATAATTGAAGTTTGGCAACATAACTCACAGATCAAACAAAAAATGGGGGAAAAGACCCAAATGCCTGGTCTTACCCGGACAGAAATGGGTCGAATTAAAAAAAAAAAAAAAAAAAGAAAAGGAGCTGTCACACCCCCTTCATATTCAGTGCTATGCTTAAACTAAAAGTGGCTTATATGCTAAATGGCATGTATGCTTTTCTTAATACCTCAAAAACATTCCTTTGTATAATTTTATTTTTGTCAGTAATATTCACATCTTTCTCCTTACTACAGATTGCACATTGGGCACTGTGTAGTACATGGCGAGAAAAAAAGGACAATGATAGCAAAGCTACTTAAAATTCATCCATTTAAGAATCTTAAATCAGTAACATCAAATTCTGATTAGTTAATGAGGTCTTTTAAGTTTGCCCTTTTTCCTAATTAAATTTATAATTCTTCACAGATGTAGGTTTTGTTGATGTTCAATTTGTCTCTCTCATTTTGTTAAACCTCACATAGTACTCCACCAATCCATTGAATAGCCACATTAAATCTGTTAATACCATGCTCTTCAACCCCAGAAATTATTTCCAGAAGGCAAACTTGCTTTGAGAGATCATCAAACAAGACTTAAGGTACACATTTTATCACATTTTCCCTACCACAGAGCTCAGGATGCAGAGGAAAATTCATGACTTTTGCACTGTTTATTGTACTTTGCTAAATTACAAATCAAAAGCATCTGACAGAAGTTCATGTATGAAGCCAAAAAGTTAATAATGTTCTGTGAAAAGTAAACTGTAAATGGGAAGAAATTCTAAATTTCAGCAGCACAGAGCAAATAAAATGTAGGTACTTGTCTAAATTACGGGTTTTCCACAGTATTTTTGCTTGCTAGGAGCAATTTTTTTTAATGGCTATAATTTAAAACATTTTTCTAGCTGAAAAGAAATTTTTGAAGTGAAAATAAGAATTTAACCCAGAAAACTATAGCCAGCACACACGTTTCCTCTTAAAATACAGTTCTACTTTAAAGAAGCAAATTTCAAAGACAATGGCAGTTTTCAAATGAGGGTGTTCCTTCTTAGAAAAAAAAAAAAAATCTGTCATTTTTAGGAAGGGGTGGAGAGAGGGAGAGAAAGGGACTTTTTTCCCAACAACACTCTTTATCTCCCTAAAAGAACAACGCAGTCAGTATCTACCGACATAATGGCTTCAACAGCCAAAATGTTACAAAACTAAAATGCAAGTTGGCTGCAGAAAACACCTTGCTGGCAACCCAGGGAACTTGGTAATATTTTCACTCTTCCCATAATCATATATTGCTGGGCTCCAAGGGAAGAGGTTGGGCTTTTTCACGAGATATTCACATCAAAGACAAATTGTACTTATTAAAGCAAAAACAGGTAATTACAGTTATTTATTTTTTAATTATCAGTTTAAATTCTTCTAAAGTGCTATTCTGTGTTCTCATTTCATACACTCATCAATGAAACTCATTTTGAAATCCCAGCATTTTCTTCCGTTTAAGAAAGAAGTACTACAATGTGACAATGCTTCTATTATGACCAACCATTTAAAAATGTCTTTCTGCTTTTCCAAGTTTTTCTTGGCTCCTGAGAAATATTTCATACTTATTGCAATTCAAACAAAATGATTACTCATTCTTTTTTTTCTCCTAAGGTGAAGCATGACTCAAGATGTCTGTCACTTCACAGAACTGCTGAGAGGGGATGGCTGTCCATTTCCAAACCCTTCCAGGCCTTGGGAAAACTCTGACAGCAGTGAGGTTCTTGGCTAAAAACTGCATGTCATGGATTTGTGAGCAACATGAAAACACTGTGTGTGTATGTATGTGTTTATATACCCAAAATTCTATAATGTGTATACTCACACATATATGTACTTTTACAGATGCATATCCATACATATAAATTAATAAATTTATTTGACACCTCAAACCAGTAGTCTGCGTTCTGGCAGATGCTTTGCAAACCATCTCAGTATGGGTTGGAAAATAAAATAATCTTTATACATTGTATCTAACGTTAAAAACTTCTAATGATACACTACACCACATTTCCATTTCTTATTCCAAATGTCCCCCGGTGCTCATTTTTAAATTTAAACAAACTACATGAAACACGCTACCATTTTTTTTTCCCCAGAAAGCTTTTATCTCTTCCGCTTACCTCCGTTTCGAATGTTTGCTTACAGAAGAAAGAAAAAAACACACCAAAACCCAACCACCTTCAAAGAAACATTTTTAAGTGCACAAACACTTTTCCAGAATCAATCTTGCACTGTAAAGGGCAGTCCTTCCTCTTGGTGTTTGAAGCACCGAGAGAATGTTTGGTGGGTCTTGGTTGCTCAAAAGCAAGATGTAAATTTAATGAGACTTCAGAAGGTCTTTAACTTCCTCATTCTAAGATCACCGTTCTAAATAAGCCACCTAGAATGTCAATAAACGTTAAATATTTCAGTTGTGTAGATGTTTATTCTGTCATCTTGAAAAGTTCTCCTGTGGGGATCTGCATGTTTTCCTTGGTGTTTGGAAAATTTAAACATACTAAGCAAAAGGATTTCCTGCTTCAGAAAGCACTGTCAAAATTTCTGTCAGGCATTCTTCCTCCCATTTTTTTTATTATTTTTCTCACGCTCTCATGTCTCTTTCAACAAGGTCTGCTGGTTTCGTACCGTACGTGCCTATTTCCACCCCCCATTTAACATCTCCGCACCACGTTACTCCTATCTGTCGAACCATTAGCAGTCGAGGAAATCAAACAGGAGAACCTCCAAACCTGGCCGATCACAATAAACAGAACCTCCTAACATCTGTTTTGTGGGAAGCCTACAAACCCCAGCCTGAACTACGGCCAAAATTGACCGCTGCACCCAGTGGTTTATAACTGAGCGCCGCTCTCCTCCGCAGCGGCAGAACGCGCGCAAAGCGCCGCTGCCCCTCCGCGCCGCCGCGGGACCCGCGCTCCTGGGCAGCCGGGCTGCTGCGCTCCGGGCCCCTTTCCCCGGGGCTGTCCTCCCGGCTCGCCCGTCCCGCTGCCCCGCGGCCGCTGTCAGTGCCCGCGCCCCCGTACTCACGGTGCCGGCGCGCAGCTCCGCGGGTCAGAGCGCGGC
>WAAG01063747.1:0-13090 GCA_013390105.1 Tichodroma muraria | reverse complement strand
CTCAGTACTCTAAATGCAAAATAAAAAAGTACTCTGGCAGGGTGAAGGAAAGGTTTCTTAGATGAACTTAAATTTTAAATGTATCTGTTAATAACATTTCCCTTTGGGTACTTTTTAACACCCTACATCACTTGTCCCTTCTAGAAATCTCATGAAGGGAATGATTGGCACACAAAAATACTGAAAAGCTTTGGTCTCCAGATCTTTTGAAGCACATGTTCTACCCAAATGCCATGGCTTTTCCCTAAAGACCAAGACATCAGGTCTGTGACATCCTGGGGACAGAGCTCTGAGATCTACTCCAGGTTTAAGGGTAATGTAGATTTTCCAACTACAACAGTCTTCATTTTAGCAATGTCTTCACTATTAAATTGAACTATAGAAAATTACCTTCCATTTTCCAATAAAGGTCAAGAGTTTTACAGGGCAACTTCTAACACTGTCACTGATTCTGTCTACTAAGAATNCCTTTGCCAAAACTCATATGAACTGCTGGCCCCAGTTTGCTGGTTTTTCTAGTTTGCATGTAATTGTAGTTGTTTTCAATCCATCACTTCAGTACAAATTACAGAACCATTTAGTATAATTTAAAATAGGAAATAGTAATCTTTATTAATTTTAAGTAGATGCTGCTTTAGCTTTTTGAATGAATGTGTGACTTACATATGATTCTGAAATAGTTGAAAGCTACGATATAAACAAATGCAGAGACTGTCCACAGAAGAAGCATTCGAAGTCTAGTTTGAAAGCCAGCACCTTAGTGTATCTCAATTTTTCACTCTCCAAAGTGAAAGTATGCTTGTTTTTCAGTATATTTCTTGCANTAAGGGTAATGTAGATTTTCCAACTACAACAGTCTTCATTTTAGCAATGTCTTCACTATTAAATTGAACTATAGAAAATTACCTTCCATTTTCCAATAAAGGTCAAGAGTTTTACAGGGCAACTTCTAACACTGTCACTGATTCTGTCTACTAAGAATCAGTGGAGTGTTACTTTTAATTGTTGCACAAAAACCTCCACTCAAAAGATGCATAAACATGTAATTCTTTTATAAAAAGAATTCCTGCTGAAGACAATATAGATGTGTCTGAAGAAAGTTATTTGAAGAATTATCTGTTTACAAGATAGGATGTAAAATGAAAGGAGCAAAATGCAATCTGTGAGCTTCCTTAAAAAAGAGCTAATTTTTCTAATTAACATTCAGGCTTTTACTCCAGCTCAGCGTGGAAACATAACTGCCTAAAATTTGAAAATAATCATCCTTCACTGTGATATGTGAATAATAATTTGCTTATAAAAATGAACAAGTCAAATCTAATGCACCACCGATGATGAGAAGCAGCTTGCTAACATTCTGAGGGGTGATAAAAACTATAAGCAGTATTTCCTCAGAAGACTGCATTGCAGGAAGAACACACTACAAATGGGAGATTACCAGTGAGCTGACAAAATAATCAAGTCCTGTTGTTCTGTAAAGACTATAAAACACATCATTTCACACATACGCCATTTTTTCATAGTTCATCCTCCCGTGACTGTTTAGGCCTTCCTCATCTTTCATTTAGTGCTACTAGAATAAAGCTAAAACTTAAAAATCATTGCAAATTTCTTTTCACAACAATAGCTTACATTTTACATTTATTATTGATATAAATTCAGTGCACTGTATGACATGAGTCAGCTCAGTAATACTAGACAGTCTTTTTGTCTTTTCTCCAACTTTTTCCCACCAACAAGAACAAAAACATTTTTTTCAGCTCCTCCTATAAAGTGAAAAGGAATATGGAAAGTTCTTCTTTGCTTTTCAACTCTGAATTAAAGTCAAACTCAGAATATTTTACTCTGCAAGAAAAAGATGTTTGTACATTAACCACAGAAACAATAGGTTCATTTGTTGTAAATTCCATTTTGTTATTGTTTCCTAAGTGCATTCTGTATTTTTTTTCCAGAGTTTTATTCATGTCACTGTTCAACAGTAGATGGAGCAGTGGATCATTACTGTATTTTAGTTATTTGTGTCAATTATTACATAATTTTTCAGCTACTGAAATATAAGGCTGCACAACCTCCCCTAAAAATATTATATAGAGAAAATAATTATTGATTAAATTATTTTATTATATTATTATGATATAATTATTTTATTGATTTTAGAATTCTAAAGAAAATTGAAAGAACAGCAACCCAGCTCACTTTGACAAATTATTAAGAAAAACCTGCATTTATGACTAATATAAGTGACTCATAAACTCATTCAAATTACAAACCTTGTGTTAGGTGAATACAGTGAGTATGTACATCTTTAACCTTGAAACATTCAGTCACACAAATTTTTCTTCTGGTGATCTGGAACAGTGAAATATCTTCTAAAAGTGACGTGCATTAGTATTCCCCATTGTGGGCCTTGTAATGAAAAGGACAAAGTGGAAGTCTAAGTTAAAATAGTCCTGTGATTTATTTTATACTTGCAAGTGTTTTTCCCAGAACTGTTTTTAAGTAATTTAACACAATAAATTCTTCTAAACCTTACAGTAATTATACCATGAGCATCATTTGTTCAGCAGAAGCTAGATTCTCACCTATGTGTAACCATCTAAAATTAAGCATTTTGTCGAAGGTGAATCATCCACACCCTCATCCTCAGGGGAGAGAGGCACTTCCAGTCAATGCAAGGGACCCAATTTTGAGATGTCTCCTCCCTGTAGACACAGATGATGGACTAAAGCTACTCTCAGGTTTTGATGGCTACAGCTGCCCCAAGAATCCAGACTTTGTCGAACCCAGCAGTATAATTTCCCTTAGAATCAATTGGGTCTCAATAGTAATTGCATTCACAGAAGCTTCAAAATAGAGCATTCGGCTCTATTTTGAAACTTCGTGTAATTACCGACTCAGACTGCCAATATTTGTTGTTACAAATCAAGGCCAGAGGAAAACTTCTCAGACGGCTTCAAAGACCCAGTTCTCATCTCCAAGCCCAGATCCCTCCCCCGCTTCCTTCCAGCAGCATTAACTTTTTCTCTGCAATCTCACAAAAAGGAAAAAGAGTAACCTCTAAAGCTGTTTTAGACTGAAGGTCAGAATTCAAAGGATTGGTAACTTTATCCACGGAGCCTTGCAATCACATTGCTATTGGAAACACACCCAGAAGCACCAGCACTCGAGATGTTTTTATTAAGCAATGTCAATAGGTACGAAATTGGAAGGTTGGTTTGTCAGGGTTTTTATTTCCATAGTGTAAGGTTTATCAAGACTCATATTTGCAAGAGATCAAATTGCTTTCTGCCACTGAATTTTGGATTATCATTCTCTCAGGTAAGGAAACTGGGCTCTGTGTTACATGCTAATGAAAACAGCAGCTTTGGTTTGTTTATCTAAATACTTAAAGAGAGGCACCTCTTGCAGCCAAATGTAAACAAAGCTTAAACTCTTTTTACCTCTTGGATATTTCCAGGCTACTAATACAGACTTTTTTTTTTTTTTTTTTTTTTTTAAATTAAGGGCATTATACAGATTTTCTACATATATATCCTACTTGAAAATCTACCTTTCTGAAGAAATATTTAATTCTTAAACTTATTATTCATAATTACACCTACACTTTAAGCCCACAAGCACAAGATGACAGATCCTTTTCAAACCTGGGCTCAAGGGGAAAAGAAGAAATCACAGAGCAGTCAGAAATTTTGTCCCTGCAAACCTGTCACTAACTTAGAGGGAAATAGGTTAAAACAAGGATTTCAAGTGGGTTTCACGAGAATTAAGAAGAAGCAAAATTGTGCTTTCAGTATCTGAAAAACCAAACCCTATACCTTGTCCTTCTGTCTTGTACCATATCTGCATGCCCAAAAGAGCAAAGCATTCATATCCATCCAAGCGATTCACCTGAGGAAGTTCTGAAAATGCATCTTTAGGGACACCTTGCCTTCCACAATGCAGGAATCTCCATACACTATCACCTCCATTAAACAATACTGCTAAACTAGGCACAGACAAATGAAAATGCATCTTACACTGGATGCCAGTTTATGAGCTGAGAGACACGGCATGGGTGCTGCACACTGGGCAGAGGCAGAATGTTTTTCTTGCAGGGGTACCAGAAGAGGAGGTACATCATAAGGAGAACAGGACACAGAGCTACACACAACAGCAGACAGCTGCATGAGGAACTTAAAACAAAGTTGAGTCACCTGAGTTTAACTCTAATAATTTGATTTTAAAAAAATTGCAATCTGTCTGCTATCAGTATAAGGAATATGTTGAGTGCAATTCAGAAATGCTTGTTTGCCTTTGGTGAATCTAGCACCACTGTAATCACAAGCAGGGTATTTTTGTGTTACAAGGCTGATTTTTAATAGCTCTTTTGGAAAGCACAAAAGCCTAAATTAGAGACACCTTGGAAAACTACATAGCTTCATAGTAGTGTGAACATGCATTAGTTTTAAATATATTCCAGCAATGTACTCTACCGCAGATGACTGGTTATTGAAAAAAAAACCAAAATTGAACTGCTGGAGACTGAGTGCTGGATGTGATACCTTAGGGTGCCTGGGGCACCACGGCTTCATTGCCCTGGCTGAGGACACCTGCTCCACCAAGCCCCAATGGGTTCTGGCTGTACACTAAAGCATCCCCAGCCCCTGCAGCCACTGATGAAGTGCTTACCCACTCCTCAAGCATCCAGAAGGAAGGCTCCCTCTCCTGAACCTTAATCTGTGTCTAGAATGGTTTTGAATTCAGAAATAGTCTCAGGAATTGTGTGGTGATCTCAGGAACAGTTGAAGACAGAAAATCCAAGGGATAGAGAGTGGCTGCCCCTCAGCTGGCTCTTGTTTCTCTGTGAAACCCAAAAAAGTTGCTACAAAGCAGCAATGATAGCCCTAGAGTGCATTTCTCTTTTCCAATCTCCTCTTTCATAAAATACTCAGTGTTTTCAGTTGGGTTTTCTGTTTGTTTTTTTTTTTAAAGATAAAACACTCTTAATATCTTCACCTCCAAAATACTATAAAATATTATGTATGCATCTCTAAAGCTTGAATTAAAACAGAACCACCATCACAGTAATTGACCTCAGACACATAGTATACCAAGCACAGCAGGAATCTTATACAAATCTCTCTCTAGTAGCTTATGAATTACAGGATTTGCCTCATTCTTCAGGTTAGTAAGTAAACAATAGTATATAGTTATGCAGCATGCATACTAAGGCAGCAACTTTTAGGTCAACTATTTTTCACATCAATGTAATATGGGGTTGCCTGAAATTTTTTTTACCATCTGATGAATGTGCAGGATGAAATACATTTGAGCAGGTCCTGCATTACAAGGTTACTCTCAACCAGTGTTGGGGTCTGCTTCAGCCCAGGCCACTGCCCCGCAGTCCAGTCCAAAGGTGGACTGTGATACCCATCAGTTGTCCTTCTGACCTCAAGAGGGCTATGGACTGCTGGCTGGAGTCTATCCTCACAGTCCAGGTTGCTGGAAACAGGTCTAGTCATCTCTTCATGTTTGGATGCGCTGCAGTTTTCCACGACATCGGTTCCTCAAAATTTGAATGGGTACAATAAAATGACTTGAAATGAATGGCAATGAGAAAATAGCTGTATGTTAATATGCAGTAAAAATGTTTCCTATAAATGTAGTAAGAGAAGTGGATTTTAGAGACCCTGAATAAGAGGTCTGAAGACTTCTGTTTGCATTTGGTTTAGAAATTCATGACTATGAATAAAAACCCAATAAATCACAGAGATTGAAGAGGTTGGCTTGAGACACTGATTTGCTAAATCTTTACACGCACCCGAGCTTGCTTGTACCTGTGCAAGACATAAGTTTCTCTGGTTTAATGACACTGCACTACACAGCTTAGGGATACCTGCTGAATTTCCAACTTTAGCGCTGCTTAAGCATGTGAAGCTTTTCTCTTGCTAGAAAGACCCATGGATAATACCAATAAATCTTCCTTCAAATAGCTGAGAACTAGTAGTAATGCAAAGTATTTGCAATCAGAAAGCAGTGATGTCATCAATAAACATAAAAGTACACAGGCAGACATCTGCAGAAATGTGATAACCTAATATGTAATAAAAATAGTGATACCCAGACTTCATAAGATTTCAACATAGGTGTCATGTGTTCAGGGGAGTGACATTTAATATCTCCTTTAGCATATGACAATGTGTTTCTTTCCTCCCATCCCAGAAGAACTAAGCCACAGCATCCTTCCCTGACTAACATCAAATGTCGTGCTATTCAATCTAACATCTCTGCAGGGTTGCTTCTACTGAAAGAAGTAAATCCAGTAAATTTTAGTCACTTTAATTGATCTTTGATTAGCTCCATGATTTGAAAATCCTAAAGAATGTACTTCTGAAATGTGCAAGTAGATTCACAAAATAGAAATAAAAAAAAAAAGAGAAAAAATTTGAAGTCCTGACTTCCTCCAAATCTAAAAAACAGAAATACTGATTTATCATTTAAAACTTGTTTGCTTTCCTCACCTGCCTGCAATTACAACTAACTTCATTAGCTGAATACTGCTAAATGCATTCCAATCATCTTTGCATAACTGAACCCTGAAAGACTGTTTCATTTCTTCACTCTTGATCACCTTATCTGATTATTTCTCCATTTACATAATTCCTTGCTAGCTCTGGAAATTACTTTTCAGAAAACATTTATCAGAGAAGTCAACGCATTGTCCAACACGCCGGTGTCTCGCCCCTAACCTTGTTACAAATGCCTTCCTAGGAGTTTGTTCTCCCACGCAGGGGTGACTGCCCTATGGCATGTCAGATGCTTACCTCCCTCCTCTTGACTCTGAAGATAAGAGAAAAGAGTGGATGTATTCACTAGATCATTTCTGTGTTCACTCTCTCATCTCTCTTGATCTGAACCCCTGAAGTAGGAATCGCTGATATTCTGAATTACACTGGCAGTGAGGACACTCCTGTGGTACCACGAGCTGGGTTGTTCAAGGTTTTGCTCTCCAGCTGTTCATGAGCTGCTGGCAACAGCTGAGGATGCCCATGTTCACCTTGCACGATTTTCCAGCTCTCACAATTTACTGTTTCATTACTCAATTTACACAGTTTGTCTTTCTTTACACGAGCCAGTTAAACCCTCCTTCTCTAGGGGAATATCCACACGTATTTGCCAGGGGAATTTGTTCTCTTAGATATTCAACAGGATCAAGAAGGTGTTTGTATTTTGTTTGTGACATGTAGGGGATCACTGTCTCTGATAATGATCAATTTGTTATATATTTCTCCTTACCCTTCTAACCATTCCTACACTGCATCTTGCTAGGAAGGGTGTGAGACTCTTGGTCCTGCTGGAGATAGGATTGTTTCTTTTTTGAGTTTGGGGTGTTGGGGAGGAATTTTGTTGCTTCACTACTTCAGCAGTTGAGGATCTTTGGGTTAAAGGTGTGTTATACAGAGAGAAAGCAAAATATTTCTTTTCTCTGATCTTTTGCATCCAGCATTCAGTCTATAGGGCAGAGAAGTCAAGATGAACTGACAAAGCCCATGACAGATTAATTGGTGATGGAATTATTTGGCGGAAGATTGCTGCTTGGTTTGACAAGACTTCAAAATGTGAAAACCACTTGGTAGACAGGGAAAGCTGCAGAATATCTACTTTTCATGCCAGGTTTTTTAAGGGTTATATTGATTCAGAGTTATTCTCATTTTACAGGCATTGTCTTTTTTTGACCTGCTGCATCTGTCCTGGGAAGGCCGAGGTGGTACAGCAATATACTAACAGCTGAAATTAGTTCTGTGGCTCTTGAGTTTTGGAGGGAATGCTGACACTATATGATATTTGTTTTCCAACATAACCACTTCATCTTTTATTCTTTCCCTGAGCTGAACAGACAATCAGAAACCACGAGCCTTGCTTTGGATTTATGATGTTGAATGAAAGCCCAGTGGATAATAAAATTAACACCATTCATGACTTAATTAATGATAAGCACCATGTGTCTGTTACTAAGGCCAGTAGCAACCGGACACAGTACTCAGTGAATAGATGGGCTCTGAAGCAAATGCAGAGGCCTTTCCTTTTACCTCCTACACCTTTCTCATATCAACCTTCAGTGCAGTTACAGTCTTCAGAATACAAAGAATTAGTTTAACCCAATATTAAGATCAAATTAAGACTCTGGACACATTACCAGAAGGTTGTTTGATATCTGGTGATCTGATTGACATAAACACCTCCTCTAGAGTGATGCAATAATCTGTATCTTGGGGGCTTTTATACATACATGGGAGTAAAGATTTTAAATATATTTGCTAAATGTGCAAGAAAATTTAGTGACTTCATTAGAAAGTAAATTTAAAAAAATTCCTTTTAAAATAATTGCTGAAATAGTTTAGTGTTTAGCTACTTCATTCTTATGCATTTTTTATTTCTGGACAAAACTGGAGTTTATGTCAGTAATTAAAAACATACAAAATTATGTGATCACTTTGTATTTACACTGGCTTTTGCTTCATCACCTGCATATTATTCTGATTGCATAAAAACACCCAGGGAAATTTTCAAAGTGGTGCATAGAGACTACACTATGCAGCTCCTATTAATTTGAATAAGTCACATGGTTATGCTCTCACATTCTAATTTGAAAATTTTCCTCCTGCTTTCCCCCACCTAAAATAACTGTCTAATTCCAGGTATGCACTGTCTGCATCTCCCACTCTGCAATCTATAAATACAGAAGGGACATAGAGTCTTTTCATACAGATACTTCAGGATGCTCCATTAGCATTTTATACTCAGAAGAAAAAGTCTCTAGCCTAATGAGAGTTACTCTATTCCTCGTGCTGCTCCTAATCCTCATCTCTAAGGATATTTCCATTAATATTTTTGCTGAAATGCCTTTTAGATGCACAGAGTATCAGTATCCTGGGAACTTCTAAAATAATTAAAAGTATAATCACAAAAAAAAGAAATAGGATAAAAAAAAGCACTAAAACTAGAGTAAGAGGTAATCAACCTGTAACCCATCAAGCAGTCTGAAAAATTGTGCTTTGACATTCCTGCCCCAGAAGCTAATGACAGCAAGTATAAATGAAAGATTTCTGCATTTGACTATATTTGAACTTTCCCCACAATGTGCCAGGAAGGTCAGCCAGGGTATTTTAGAGCAAGGCTGTGAGTAGAGAGAATTACAGGCTTAGAGTTACTTACAGGGCCTTGCCAGAGATTCCCTCTGTTTTATAGCTCACAGGCTTCAATTTTCACAGTTGCTTCTTCTAACCAGTTTTTTTTTTACATCTCCTGAAAACCAGGAGTGGGGGAAGGGAGGACTTTTTTCCCCACACAGATAACTTCGAGAGATCCAGTGCCCATGGAGACAGAGGCAATGAACACGGGCAGCCAGCGGGAGCGCAGCTGGCTCCAAGCAGCCCTTTGAACCGGGCTGAGATCTAGTGGTGGAGCAGCTGCAATGGGTTTGGAGCTTCTGTGTTGGGAAACTTGAAGAGAAGATCATGGGGTGGCTTAGGTGAAGACAATCAAGTGGCAGGGAAGTAGGAGAGGTTTGCTGATGAGGTTGGTGTAGTTCTGGAGAGGAAAGGGTCTGGTTTTTGGTATGCAAGTTGCTTATAAGTGAATTCTTTGGGCTTGGAAGCCCTGAGGGTGCAATGGCTTGAGGTTGGCACAGACCAGCCAGGTACCTCCTACCAACCCCCCAGTCTGTGGAGAGGGATATACAAAGGGTTTCGTCATCAACACCACCTTTAGGACCAAAAGGCAGCTTTGCCTGCTCTGGAGACCGGCATGTCTCCAACCATACCATCATCAGTACATGGCTGCCCTATCCTACAGTTTCACAGATGTCCACCCAAAGATACATTTGTCTTTAGCCTCTCATCAGCCAAGGACACCTCCACACATTTTCCACAACCCATCTTTGTGCTTTCCTAAAACTTAAGAGCGTGACACGTGAAACTGGCTAGCTCTCCATCAGATTGGATTGAGATTTCCCAAGAAATTGAAAAGTTATTAGGAGACATGCAGCTAGGCTGACACATACAAAGAATGTGGTTGCAAAAGCCCTTTTGCTTTAGGAAACCAGGTTATAACAAGAAACTGCCTGATCTCCATTTACAGTTCTGTTCAGCTATTTTAATGAAGTTTCTGATTTTGCTGACAGGGCAACTTCATTTTACATAGAAAGACAGTTCCCCAGAGGGTAAGATCTGTCAGTTGTCACACAAAAACCTTTCAGTCCCTACCTACAAAAGCAAAACCGTACCTCAAGAAACCAGGTTCATCCCATCGAGCTGCTGAAGGGAGAAAAACAACACTACAGACAAAAAAACCTTGCCTGGTTTCATTGTGCATTGCTTCCTTTCAGGGACCAGCTATGGCTGCAATCAAAAAGTCACTTCTTATTTATATTGTAGATTGTTCGAATTTTTTTCTTCAATCTCAGACCTGATGTTGTTAACAGCTGGACTGTGCTGTCTCATATGTGGGTCAGGTTGACTTTCTCTTCTTCATCAGGTAGCAGCAGATGATAAGGAAGAGTGATGCCAGTGAAGAGCACCTTTCTTCACCCATTCTTTCAGTCTACTTTGACGGATACCAAAAAATAAAATCAAAGGAACCATAGCAATGCAAGGAAGGATGAGATAACCAGAAAAGAGCTACAAGCCATCAACAATGGACACCATGTATGAGCTCATGAATAACCTGATTTTCCACCAAGTAGGTCTTGAAAAGGCTTTGTTACACAGCCTGTTGGAATGCCTGAAGCGGTCAGCTTGTTTCAAAGCAAAAGGGAAGACTGTTGGCAACCTCAGGGCCTAAAATGGTGGGAAAAATCTTTGCATCAGGGAGAAGTGAAGCAAGAGTCTTTGGTCCTCACTTAATGAACTGATGCATTGATGATTTCCAGCTAGAATTATCTGATTTAGGAAAATTATCAATGCTCTGTTGAAAAGGATTTTTTCCTGAAACAAGCAAGCCTCAAGTCAGGAATCTTTTCACCTAAACTAAATGAAGTGTCTCCTATCAAAAAAATATTTTAAAAGCTGTAAGAATAAACAAAAGCTGAAAAGTCTTTGCAGTTAGAAAGTCCTAAAAAATTTACTGAATTCAGCAATTTTCTGAAAACCCAAATTTCCCTCTGGTTTTAACAAGTTTTTCTTTTTTAATACAATTTCCCTTATCTAACATTATTTTTACTACTATCTTAACTCCCCTGCAGAAACCTGTTTCTGGTAAAACAGTTATGGAAGGGGAAAATACTAAACAAGCAACAAAGGTGGTAACTCCATGCCTCTAAGTAATACTAGTACTGAACTCAATCTCTTTCTTTTAAAACATTTTAAAATTAAATTAATTAATTCAGAGCTGTACTAAATTGATTCTGTCCTTTATTAATAAAGACAAGTGACCAAAGATTATGTCCAACTGGGGCCATATCATCTGTTTTCACCATCAGTGTTAAAAATAAATCTCAAAAGCTAAACAGAGCTGAAATCAGTAAATCTTAAAGATATTGATATCTATGCATTATTCTATTAATTATGGTCTTTATCAAATTCAAAAGATAAAGGATTTTGAAGAAAGTTAAGTCTTTTACAAGCTGTAAATAAAGAGACTGCCTACAAGGTTTTCATACCAATGATAAACATTACTGAAATTCTACTTTTTCTCATAGATCAGGTCTTTGCTCAAGTAAAACTGTCAAAACTTGTATTCAACGTATTGAGAAGATGTATCTAAAAAACCCTGCTCCACAATATAAGCTGATTTTATGGTTCCTGTAATGCTCCAGAATTTGAAGCTCTTAGAAAGCTCACTTTTCTTGTACCACTTGAAAAAAAAGGTATCATCACATGTAGAAGGAATAGAGGAGTATATGGAGAGTTGCAACCACAGTCAATTTGTGAACACTGAAACTTTCACGCAATATAGGTGTAAAAACTGCGTACACCTACCAGTACATCTGGCCTGACTCGATAGCTATAATTTAAGCAGGTGGCTGACAGATGTCATATCTCAAGCATGCCTTTTCATGTTCATTTTTATTTTAATCTTATTTTCATGTCTCAAGTATGCATCTAAAATTATTTGCTAACATATTGTACTGTGCAGTGTACATGATCCTTGAAGGAGATTTCAAAGTAGAGTTCAAAGCTGCCAATTGATTATACAGCGGGAAAAATGAGAATAACCGCTGCTAATTTACCAGCCCCCAACACAGACAAAGATGGGTTGTTCCACAGCTAACTGCAGCAACAAGGTTTCAGAATGTAAAATACAGCCATCTTTGCCAAAGTTAAAATGAAGTTTCTGCTGTAGCTTGCTGAAAAATATATTAAAATGCTTCTTTTAGGCTGAAAAGATGTAGATGTAACTCGCCCTTTCACAATTCAAGGATTTGCAGATGGTAATCTCATCATACTGCAATATTGCAAAGGTTTTCCTCTAGACACTATTTTTAAGCTTCATTCAGAGGTTTGGTTCTGCAGAGGAAGTGTCAGAAACCAAAAATTACTAGTTGTGGTACCACCATTTGCTTCATATATGATCTTGGTACTTCAACAGAAGAAACAACTTCTGTGTAACTACATACCAATCTTACACATGACCATATCTATCCAAGCGGGAGACGAGTGGTCATTCTGGAAAATAAGAGCTAAATTCTCAGCTGGCAAAAGCAGCATACCAAAAAGCAAACTTAAGTTCTGAATATCATCTGGAAAGTTGTCCTAATTAATGTAATCTCCCCCACAGGAATAAAGCCATCCTATCAAACCCACTAGGGTACACTGAGATTTAATTAACTGTCCTGACTCTCAGGAAGAAAGTACCAAATAATAACAACAGGTGACATTGATAAAGTCTTAGGTACAAAATATGACTGTTTTGCCAAATACAAGCAGTACTCTTTTGTTTTTATTAACAGATGCATCATGTCTCATTCCTTCAAGATGAGGACTGAAATGCACTATAGTAATTTGTGTGAACTTTGGGGCACATTTACTTAAATCCTCTAAAATATGCAGTCTATTTGGCCAGTGAATTTCAAAGTTAATGAAGCAAACATCCTCTTACATGCATAAGAGAG
>WAAG01063746.1:91700-107405 GCA_013390105.1 Tichodroma muraria | reverse complement strand
CCAGAGGATGGTTGGGCACTGAATTCCCCAGGGAATGCTCACATTCCCACGGTTTCCAGAGCTCCAGGAGCGTTTGGACAGCACTCCCAGGCACGGGGAGGGGTTTTGGGGTGTCAGTGTAGGGCCAGGAGTTGGATTGATGATCCCTGAGGGTCCCTCCCAGCTCAGCATATTCCAGGATTCTCTGCTTTCCCGAGGCGCGTAGCTCCGGAGGGCAGAGCAGAAGCTCCCGTGTTTAATTTGCACTTTGAAATCCTTTTCCAAGCCAGAGTCATTAAAAAAAAAAAGTGAATTAAGTTGAGCCTCTGAATTTCTCAGCTAATTGATGTGGTTTTACAACCACAGCTCCAAAAAGGAGAAACCAAGGAGCACTTCCCTCTCCTGGAACAGAGCTCAGCTCCTCCTTTTCCTCCTTCTCCTTTTCCTCCTCCTCCTCCTTCCAGGATTTTCCAGCCCTGGTGGCTGCAGCAAAGCAAAACCACTTTGGATTTTTTTCTTGGCAGAGCTGGACATGACTAAAAATATTTCTAATATTAAAAATATTTCTAATAGGAGCTAATTGCTGTAGGATACCTGTGGGGACAGTGCTGGGCTTGGAAATTACAGCTTTCATTCCAAAAATGGGATTTTTTTTTTGCCTTTGTTTTATGCAGAAGCAATTTGGAATTACCAGTTAGGAAAGTGATAACTTAAAATCATTCTCTTCTTTCTTCTCAAGGCAATTTTTGGTACAGAACAAAAATGGATTTAGGAATGTGGTTTTTAATTTTTAAATGGATGGAGTTGGGTTTTTTTTTAATAATTATTATTATTATTAATTTTACTGTCTGGCTCTAATGCCAAGCTTTCAAACCACTAACAATTAAAACCAGAGTCCTAAGCCCTCAAAATGGGTTTGGAATTGAAACAGCAGCTCTTGCAGGGCTTTATTTTCTATTTTTTTTTTTTTATCACTTAAGTCCGTGTCATCCCTTGGATTATTCACATGGCTGTTTTGTTTGGTTGGTTCTGCAGTCTAATACAATAATTATTGCTGAAAATGAGATTGATTGGACTCCCAGGATGCGACAGGTCAGCACCAGATGTATTTTTGGAGTCCTTTTTAATAGAGCTGGGGAGGGTTTTTTGAGGCCATGCTCTCTAGGGACTGCAAAGGAAAATTTGAGCTGCTTCCTCCCCTTCTGTCTTTGTATTTTGCTGACTTTATACCCTCAGTTCTAATAAAAAACATCATATATATATAGATATCATATATATAGATAGGTATTTTCAAAGTCAGACTCAGCAGGAGGAGTTCAGCTCCAGTTTAAAGCAGCAAGAGCAGCAGTGTTCAAACTCATTTAATTAAAAAGCAACAACCAACAAAACGACCTGAGTTTTGTACTTGTGTAAATCAAAAATTGTGTAAATTATATGCCCAAAATACATCTGTTTAAGCATTTACATAGAGGTGTTCAATAAGGAAGAACTCTCTCAAAGGAAAACAATTTTATCTCAGTTGAAAAGCTGCTAAATGGGACAAACTTCTGCCTCTCATTTACCTTTCACCTCAAGCTTTTATTTTCTGACGAAGGCCCCAAATGGTTTCATTTTCCCCTAGAAATGTGACATTGGAAATACAACCTTTCTGCAAGGACAGGGCAGCCACACATCCACGAGGGCAACATTCTCTGAAGTCCCTTGTCAGGTGAACACTGACAGAAAATTGTCCCAGCCATTGGTGGGCGAGCCCCAAACCCTCTCCAGGCTGAGTTTAATCGTCCTGTCACTCGGATTTAGGCCAGGCTTTGGCTGAGACAACTCCCTGCTCTTTTGCTCCATTTGGTTAATGCTTCCCATCATTCTCCAAATGCTCCGTTGGGTTTCTCCATCCCAGCTAAATCAACCTGACTGTGAGCACGCCCAGAACCAGACAGAAATATGGATTTATTTCAAGAACCCCGTGGCAGAGATGGAGCAACACTGCTTTATTTACGGGACAGCCAGGAGATTTCCTTCATCCTGGGTTGTTTTGGTTTTTTTCCTTAATCCTGGAGAGGTTTTTTTCCTAGGGTTTATTGTTCCCATTGCTTTTCCAGATTGATTCCTGGTGCAAGGAGAACAGCTACGTGATAGCTGGATATTACCAGGCGAACGAACGCGTGAAAGATGCCAGGTGTGTTGGGCCAATATTTCCTTCTGTTTGCTCTTTTAGCTCGTACCTTGGACTCTGCCAGCAGCAATCATCCCCATAAATCAGGCGTGTGTGATTCACTCTGACAACTGTCAGCTGCTTCCACATTGTCTCCGTGGGGCTGCGGGATGTGGCCTTTGGTCAGGTGCAGAAAGTCCAGGCTTTGCAGAATCCCTCCTCTCCTCCCGTGGCTGCTATAAAAGGCCACTCTTTGAACGAGTGCCAGCTTCTTGAATTGCAGTTGTCAGGGAAAAAGCCAAAATCTGCGGAGTGTTTGCTCGTGCAGTATGCATCTTGGAAAGTCTGACGACTCCCAGGCTCTTGTGGAGAGTCAGGAGTGACCTGATTCTTTCTAAATTTCTTAATCATCGCTGAGTTTTTTCAGAGCAGTTTTTTACGTGGTAGAGAAGTGGAAGATGATGTCAGTCAGGCAGTGAAATCTCTTATTTGTCACTTCTTTTCCTCAGGATTAGTCATTTTTCCCTGCTGGCTGACTCAGATTACTCACTAAACAATGAGGGACCTTCCTGTGGAGCCACAGTTTAATTTTAGATCTGTGGGTTCCATGATTTCCCCTTTTATCTATTGGACAAATCCAGGATTGGGGCTAATTAGAATAAGAGCAACTTGTTTAAAGTATTATGCCCCATCCCTGGAAGTGTCCAAGGCTGGATGGGGCTTGGAGCAACCTGGGATAGTGGAAGGTGCCCCACCCATGGCAGGGGGTGGAATGAGAGGATCTTTAAGGTCTCTCCCAACCCAAACCATTCCAGGATGATCTGATTCCAGTTATTTGTTAATGTACATTCAGACTCAGTTACATTTTTTAAGGAACACTTGTGACTTCTAAGGTATCTAACAGGGATAAAAGCATTATTTTTCCTTACCTTATAAATCTGCTGGACACATTTTTAAGGAGAAGTTATGGTTTGTTCTCTTTGAGGTTTGAAAGAATATCACAGGCTTGATGGTTTTTTAAAACTACAGTTTGATTTCTGAAGATAACTGGCACCACACAGAGATTGTCATTGGCACCACATTAAGTGGCACCACATAGAGATTGTCACCTTTGAAACGTGGTAAAGGTTTTCAAAGGTTATCTGATTTTGGACAAGTTTTCAATGCAGACTGGGGAGAAAACTCGATTTCTTTTTTAAATGCATGCCAGGGCAGAGTCTTTGGTCTGGGGGAAGAAGACAGGAGGCCACAAAATGTTGATTCCGTGGCATTCCAAAGCCATTCCTAAAGCCAGCTGAGCTCCAGTTCAGTGCTGCAGAGCCTTCTATCAGCTGTGGCATCAGCTCCTTTATCTTGTTCCTGTTTGCAAGCACCCGGAGTCACTCTCACATCGCTCTGAGCTCATTTCCTGCTGCTTTCAGCTGAAACTCCCGGCTCCCATCACTCAGTTCCTTTTTCCTTCTGCTCCAGCCCAAACCAGGTTGCAGAGAAAGTGGCCTCCCGGATTGCCGAGGGTTTCACAGACACTGCGCTCATCATGGTAAAGAACTTCCTTCCCCTCACCCCCCTGTGTGTTCTGACCCTGCTGCTGGACCAGGGAAATGCTGTTCTCTGGCTCCTTTCGTGAGGAATTCTGTTTCTCTTCCCCTCCAAAATGCTCTGGGGAGGAGATGCAACGAGCAGTGAAGTACAAAGTAAATCCTCAGAGAGACTGTGGTGAGCTCTCTGCCACCTCAGAGGAACTGAAGGCGTTCTCTACGTGTTCAGGCAGCAATTTCTGGCTCCAGCCTCCTCATGCAATTTAAATTCTTATATTTAATGTCACAGACAGGTCTTTGCCTCCTCACTGCTGTGACAAAGGACATTGGCAGCTTAAATTTGGCAGTTTGAGGGTGAAACAGTGGATGGGTGTAAAACGCCCTGTTTTTACAAACTGATTTCGGGTTTATTTCATCTCTGGGCATGCTGAGGAGAAGACTGAGGTGGCGTTTCTGTGTCCCACCCCAGGTTGACAACACCAAGTTCACCATGGAGTGTGTGGAGCCTGCCATCCACGTGTACGAGCTGCACGAGAACAAGTGGAGGTGCAAGGACCCACACGTGTGAGTGAACTGGGAATTTCATGGGATTCGGGGAAAAACGGGCCGGGCCGGCTGTGTGAGTGAGGACGCCGCAGCGGGGCTTGACTTCCCAGAGGTTTTTGTGGTGATTCCAGTTGATGCCTGCTTCTTTTCCATCCTAGTGACTTCTGTGAAGATTGGACCGAAGCCCAGCGCATCGCTGCGTCCCTCCTGGACAGCAAGTCCTACGAGACACTGGTGGATTTTGATAATCACCTGGATGACATCCGCAACGACTGGACAAACCCGGAGATCAACAAAGCTGTGCTGCACCTGTGCTAGGAGGGATCCTCCTGACTAATCCACGGGCATTCCCACTCTGTACTGAAGAGAGAAAAATGCTATTTTTGAATGTAAATAGAATTAATATTCAGTACCTTGTGTGGAAAGCTGACTGATTAAAGAGGAGTGGCCTGTCCTGGAGGTGCTGTGTCCGTAAAGCCGCGGAATGTTGGTGGTGACATTCCCTGGAAGAGCTGCCAGCTGTCACTTCCAGCTGTCCTCGTGGACACCATCCCACTTGTAGTGAATGTTGCTGTTCCTTGGAAACCAGAACTGCTTCTGCTTGGCCCCCACTGTTCCTATTCCAAAGTTTTGACTTCAGCTTTTCTAATCTTTAGAGAGGTTACTTTTTAATGATTTCTGGAAATACCTTTCAAAAAAAAAATCAATCCTGTCTTCAGATGAGAGATTTTAAGGGCAAATAGATCAAATGGGAGGTGAATGGTTTCTTCTGGCCTGAGTTGGAGTTGTAACTCTCTTGGCACAGTAAAATGCAAACTGCTGAGGATGTTCCATGCTCATGTGTCACCTGTTTTGCAGTGCTTTAGCATGACAGAGAGTTTTAAAGCAGTATTCCCAAATAATCTGGTGATTCCTGCTCTCCGTGGGCTTGGCAAGCACAGTTACTGCTTGAATGTGTTAAACCCAAAGTAAATGATTTATAAAAAGGACTGGAAGCACAATACTGAGTTTGAATCAGCAGCTGGAGTCTACAGTGGTGAAATACTTTATTAATTTTGTGCTTTTTTGGGGGTGGTTAATCAGCAGATCTCATTTTCCATGCGATCCATGTACATGGAATCAGGGAGCCTGGATGCAGCCTCGTTCAGCTTTGCCTTGTCTTTCCCATTAACATTCATTTCCAAGGAGAAGTTTCCTGGACAATGCAGCTTTATAGCAGCCTAGAAGAGCTCTTTGTAAGCGCTTGTTGCCTCACTCCTGGTGGTTGTTTGCCCAACTGTAGTTAAACACAGCCTCAACCTGCAACAATCCCTCCAGATTTCCTTCTCTTCCTGCCCAGAAATGTTGTTACAAGGAAGATCCAAATATCCACAAAATGTCTGCCTGTCTCCAATCTTAGTGTTAAAATCACAGCAAAATTTGGGTTGGAAGGGACTTAAAGATCATCTCATTCCGTGGGCAGGGACACCTTCCCCATGACCAGGTTGCTCCAAGCCCCATCCAACCTGGGCTTATTTCAAAATGGAGATGTCAGAACCTCTCCATTTCGAGTCAATAAGCCCAAGTTTTACTCCTGGTCCCCTTTTAGCAAGGCTAAAATCCCTTTGCAGCAGGGAACAGACCCTCGATGCCCCCAGGCTGTGGAGTTCCCTCCAGGTGAGATCCCAAAGGACCATGAGGCGAGGTGTGAGGGAGGAGAGGAAGCTCTGGACAATTTGGTTTTTATCTCCCTGCTGTGTACGGGTGAGGTGTGATTACCAAAGAGGTTGGCACCGAGTCAAGAACCTTCCCTAGGCTGAGTCAGGCTTGCAGGAGAGGGAAATGTTTTCACTTGTTGACTGAAAATATGTATTCAGCTCCCAAAACCAGCGAGATAACACATTCCAGTGGCTGCTCGGCTCCATATCTGTAGGAAAAGATATCCTGGGAGCAGAATGCAAAACACCCAAGCTGCAGGAAGAGGACTGTACAAGCACCCAGTGAAATCCAAGGCATTGTTCCAGAGGCAGATCGTTATCTTAGCCAGATTCCTCCTGTGGGGTTGTCAGAAGGAGCTGCTGTGTCTCCTGAGCCAGGGGAAATGTGCTTCTTGTTCTTTGTACCAGCATCTCCTAATCAGGCTTTGATCATAAATATGCAAATTCCGGCTAATCCTGCTCCCCCTGTTAGGCAGAGTTTGTCTCCTCAGTGGGTAACCTGCTGGAATATTCCCTGTGACTAACCTGGGACACACTGCTGGAAGGAGGGCAGCTTTGTCTTCCCCTTTTTTTAATCTTCCCTTTGCTTTCAAATGAGGATTTTTTTGCCACCAGCAGAAGCCCAGGCTGGCTTTAAGCAAAGAGGACAAACCTGCAGATCTTATCTCCCCTGGCCTATTTGCATTGAAGGCTGGACAAAAGCAGCAATTCCATAAATCCAGGCAGCCACCGTGGCTCTCCTGAAAGAATGAGGAAGCTGCAGGGCTCCAGGAAGGCTGTGTTCCCCTTTCCTGATGATGTGCCCAGAGCAAATGCTGCTTTCCTGGCTGGTTGATCCGCTGGATTCAGCGCAGGAATTCAAGGTAATTCCTTTTAAAACTTCAGGGGAAGGAAATCTTGGGGAAGTCATCTCTTGCTAAAGCCCTCATGAGAGCTGGGAAGACAGCACTGGGAATGTGTGTCCTTATCTTTTTTGGTTTGTTAGCAATTAATGACTTTCAGGATTAGCTTTTTTCCTCCCTCTCCACCAAAATTTGGAGATTTGGCATTTGTCTGCCCAGATGTTTTAACTCCCAACTTTTTATCACATCCACACCACCTGAAGCACTTGGAAAACAGAATTCCTGAATGGTTTGGGTGGGAAGGGATCTTAAAATCATCCCATTCCACCCCTTCCACTATCCCAAGGTGCTCCAAGCCCCATCCAGCCTGGCCTTGGGCACTGCCAGGGATCCAGGGGCAGCCACAGCTGCTCTGGGCACCCTGTGCCAGGGCCTGCCCACCCTCACAGGGAGCAATTCCTTCCCAATATCCCATCCACCCCTGCCCTCTGGCAGTGGACGCCATTCCCTGAGTCCTGTCCCTCCATCCCTTGTCCCAAGTCCCTCTCCAGCTCTCCTGGAGCCCCTTTAAGCCCTGGAAGGGGCTCTGGGATTTCTCTGGATCCTTTCCTTCCCCAGGTGAGCACCCCCAGCTCTCCCAGCCTGCAGAATTCTCTTTTCCCCACTCAACCCAAATTTTGAGAACCGTGACAAACATCCCCACAAGCAGATGGATGACAAGAGCCACGGAATCCCTGATCAGCTGTTCCTGGGGCACTCACAAGTGAGCTCCCTGTTCTCAGGGAATGCCAGGTCCCACATTCTCCCTGAGCTCATCACTGTGTGTGTGCATGAGGATTTGGGGAAGTTTTATCCCCATCCAGCAAGCGAAGCAGCCTGCTGCTGGCATTTTCCCTCTTCCCATCTGCTCCTGGGATGTTCCCTCCCCGAGGAAAGTGAGCAGAGATGTAACAGCTCCAGCTCTTGGAGCTGATGTGGAAGCGGGAGCAGGTGAGGGGTTCAGAGATCACCTGGCACAGCTGGAGCCAGGAGCAGACAGATGTGCAGAGCCCACCCCAGCCGTGAGGGGCGGCCCCCTGCCCCCAAGAATTCCTTCTGCGAGTGGCAGGCGAGGAGAGGTGGCAGTGGCAGATGCAGGAAGCAATGCCGGGTCTCTCTGCTCCCTGGCTCCGGGCCTAATCGCTGCACTCCGTGATCTGGGAAGCGTCTGGAGATGCCGGTGGAGGAGGGCACTGCCAGGGAGAGCCGGGATAATGCTAATGGAGGAGGCTGTTAGTGGGGTGGGCTTGCGGCTGAGTGCAGCCTGGAAAATGGCCTCGAGGGGAAATGTGCTCGATTTATGAGCTCTGCTTCTCGTTTGGGTGGAATTCAGCTCCTGGAGCCCAGCCGGGGCACCCACACGAGCTGGTCCCTACTGGGCTGCTCCCCTCCCCTCCTGCCCAGGCTCTGCTATTCCCAGCTGGACTTAAACACCTCCACGCACCCCAGTCCTGCACCACAGCCCCCTCCTTGCTTCCCCCAGCGCCCCGACCCAGCCCTCCCGCAGCCGGCAGCGCTTTCTGTGTGCCCAAGGATCCGCTGAGGACTTTATCGATTTCCCTTTTTTTTTTTTTTTTTCACTGTCGCTTTTAGACCACATTTTCACCCAGCCTTCTCCTCCGAAAGTACACCCCAGCTGCATCCCTTCCTTTTGGTTTCCCGTGGAAGGCAGCAGAGGCAGATTCGCAAAGGACGGAGACGGGGGGCTGGCAGGGGGGACAGCGCTCCCGCGTGTGGCACTTCCAGCCTGCCGGAGCTGGGATGAGGGGAGCAGGGAATTCTGCTCTTAAAAATACCCGGTAGGTGGGCTGGGAGTGAGGGGTCACTCCGTGACCAGGACCACTCTGCTTCCAGGCAGCGCCGCTCCGGCTGCAGCGCTTTAGCGGGATGCGGGCAGGATCCGTGCCAGGCAAGGCCCACTCTGCGCACAGCCGGCCCGCCAGGGCCGAGGGAAACGACGCAGCCCTTCCTAGAAATGCACCCTGGAGCTTAAAAGATGGACCTAATTGAAAAACTCTATGGAGGCTGTAGCAGCAGGGGATAAAAGGGGAAAGCCGGGCCCAGATTAACCTGGAGCTCAGCGAGCCGGGAAGCGCGGCAGCCGTGGCCAGGTCCCTAAGCCACTTCCCGGCCGTGGGCTCCCGGCTGAATCCATGCCGGGAGAGAGGCGCTTTGTTCTGGATGCAGGAGGTCTGTGCCTCAGGTACGTGCTTGCTCCCCGCTTCGCTGCCGACCCCCGCCTCAGCCCGGTGGATTTTCTCCGGGGCTGCTTCCAGCCCACGCGGTTCCTGCCGGTTGCTCACTCTGCCGGTCCTGCCAAGAGCCCGTGCTTGGGGAATGCTGGAGCTGCTCCAGTTTCCCCGGAGCCTGCATCTTCAGCTGCCTCCTCGTGACATCCTCCTCCCTCCCCGCGCCTGGCATCCCCTCCGGGTGCCAGCCCTGGATGACTCTGGATCTCCGGGAGGGAGTTTCTTCTCCTCTCCCAGCACCGGTTGCCACTTCCAGCTCCGGCAAGCCCCGGGCAGGACCCTGCAGCCCCTTTCTGGGGCAGCTCCAGAGCCGGGCTGGGAGCAGCCCTTTCCCCTGCTCGGGCCAGAAGGGACGGGGGCAGGAGGGGACAGGTGGCCTGGTTGCTCCGTTAGCACGGAGCCGGGGTGACGTGTCACCTGCGTTAGCAGACCCTGGCACTCGGTGACCCAGAAAGCTGCTTCCTCCCCCTCCCTGCTCCGAGGGAAGCCCAGCTGGTGTTTGCAGGAGCAGCTCCTGAAGGGAGCCAGCAGAGCCGCTCCGGGCTCTCCAGCCAAAGCTTTTCTTGTGGCCGGTGTTTGCACAACACATCCCTTGTCCCTGCGGTTCCTCTGGCGCCAGGAAAGCATCAGTGCTCCCTGCCCTTCCCCCGAAGGGAATTTGGGAGGCTGCCCTCCGTCCTCACCCCCCACCAGGGCTTCAGCCCCGGGGCAGGATGGAGCAGGAAGGTTGGGAAGCACCGGGAGAAGAGCAGCCCAGTTACAAAAGGGACACAGCCGGGACTGGAAACCAGCCGGTGGCCACCTCAGGGGACAGCCAGGTTCTGTCCAGCTCTGCAAGGACAATCTTTCCCCAGGGAGAGAAGGTGGCTCCATACCCACCCACTCCCTGAGCCCATCCTCTTCCTCCCCTGGCTCTTGGTGGGCTTTGGCCACTTGCCCCGACATGATGCTCAGCAAGTCGCAGCTCAGAGCCTTGTGACAGGAACCAGGAACTCCTGGAAGGGATGTGACCTGGAAAGGGGGTGAGCTGAGCTCACTGGGCTGCTCCCGTTCCTGGCACTCAGCTCTTCCTGACCCTGCTCGCCCTGCAGTGACCAGGGCCCCACCCCAGAGGGGCTCCAGGCCATTCCCAGTCACCTCAAGGTGGACAACCCCCACCTTTTAAACCTTCACAAAAGTTTTTGCTTTGCTCGCCAGCCCTGGGGAGGACAGGAAGGAGTGTTTGATGCTGTGTTTGTGCCTATCAGGTGTCAGCAGAGCAGCTGGAGCTGCACTGCACCCGCAGAACTAACCACAGGTATTTTAGTAGCCTGGTGTTTATGTTTCCCACCCCTGCTGCAGCAAGACAATCGCTTTCTGTCACTGTTGTAGCAACAACTGCTGCTCCAGGCCAGGCTAATTCCAGCCCTCGTGGGTTTGGGGCTGTTTGTTCTCACCCAACAGCAGCAAACAGGTAGTTTTGGAGACAGGCAGTGAAATAGCTCAAGGTGGAGGCGGGATTTGTGCTGCTCTGACTGGATTTGTGCTGGCAGGGAGCGATCCCTGGCTCCAAGGGATGCTATGTGCTCTGAATTTGGGATGGGATCTTGAAAGATCAGGTTTGCTAGGTTCTGGTTCAGGACTTGTCCCTAACTCTTAGACTTTGCAGCTGAACAGGGAAAAAAAAATCTACATTAACCGATTAATTTGACTGTTCTCTGGGGGAAAAACAAGGAGCTGTGGGTTGCAAACCTCTCTGCCCAGGACTCTGTGCCACCCTCCTTGCTCCTGGAGCTTTGCAATAACTCAGTTATTTGACAAATCGGAGGAGTCAGTTCGGGCAAGAAATCAACTCTTCCCAGATTTCTGATTTTCATCAGACATGGCAGGACCAAACCAGCAAGAAAGTGGAGCAAAACCACCCGTTCCCTCTCCCTGCTGCCCTTCGCGCCCATCCCAGCCGGGCTTGGTGGGGCTCTGATCCCATCGGAGACCTCCCAAACTTCTGGCATCAGTTCTCTCCCGACCCCTGGGTGAAGTTCCAAGCTTTCCTTCCCTTCCCTTGCATTCCCTGCCTCCCGCAGCCGGGGGGTGTTTAATGTGCGGCCGGCGTTCCCTGCAGGCCGGCGCCCTGGATTTGAACCGCTGCTTTTCAGCTCCGGCTGAAAGGAGCCGGCGCGGGGCCTCGCCTCTTAATTGCGGAGGAGGGGGAACATGGAAAAGCCTCTGGCTGCTGCTAATGCAGGCGAAGGCGGCTGCTCCGGAGGCACAGCCTTCTCCCGGGCATCCTCCCAGCAGGGTGGCACCCGACCCGGAGCGCTCATCCTGGGAATGGTGAGGAACCCGCTGCCAGGCTGGGTTTGGGGCTGGGAAGGGGAAAAGATCCTTCCTGGAAGCTGGCGAAGGTGGAGGTGCTCCCGGAGGTTGATGTCTGTTGACATCACGACCTCAGGGACGCCGATGGGTCTTGCCAGAGCTGGGTGTGGACACTCGCTGGCCCTTTGCTGGCGCTTGGTAGCCCTCAGGCTGTTCGTAGGGATGTGGGATGCCCAGGGGCTTTGTCTGAAGCCCAGGGCACTCCTTTCCTCTCTGTCTCTCGGCTCTGGACTGGCTTGCGCAGCGGGGTGAGAGTAAAGCAGCGTTTCCTCATCACCCAAGGGCTTTGCTGGGCATGGATGGGGTTGGAGTGGGGGCTGGATGGGAGGAGCCGGGGCTCCGCTAACCTGATTAACCAGGTTCCCAACCAACCTCGCCAAACCCAGAGCCGGCCGGCTGCCACCTCCTGCCGCCCTCCTCCTGAGGGGAGCCCCCCTGCCAACCTCCGGCGTCCAGGAGCAGCCGGGTGCGGTGGGAGGTGGGATGCGACCGCGGGCATCGCCCCTCCGGGCACCGGGTAAGTGCCACCCGCTCGGAGCCCCGGCTTTGTCCCTTTTTCCCCTTCCCAGTGCACCCTCTGGGTGTCCCCCCTGCCCGGGCAGCTCGGTCCCTGCTCCAGTGACGCCTGCGATGAGCGTCTGGGGGTTTTTGGAGCGTGAACTCGTCGGGATGCAAACATTTCTTTGGCACACAGGGGTGAAGTTGGAGCCCCAGCAGCGAGCCCCAGGAATCCCGCTGGAATGCTCCCAGGGGGAATTCTCTACCCAAATTCTGGAGCTGGATTCTGGCCCTCCCTCAGCCATGGGGAAGGGGCGGCTGTGTCCTGCAAGGGTTTGGCCACAGGGGGTGATCCCAGAGGATCAGATCCCAGAGGAGACCCCCTGTGCATGGAGCTGAGTGTCCCCAGCATCACCCTCCTCTGTCCCTGAGTGGTGTGAGGCACCAGCAGGTGCCAAAACCCACAGGATTTGCCTCAAAACGGATTTCTTGATATTTGGGCAGCCTCCACGAGAGCTGCAAAGTGAGGTCCTGGGGAGGAATCCACTCCCCAGCCCTGGAGGGGATCACAACTCAGGCTGCACCTGGGGAACTGATAAAAATACAGAATTAAAAGCAGAGATAGCAAAATTTTCACTTCCCCTTGCTGACTGCTGCTGAAGCACCTCAGGGTTTTTTGGAAAGGCAGAGGTCAGGCAGGGGGAGCAAAGGTTTTCCTTGGCTCTCTGTGTGGCCCAGAGCTTGGAAGAGCCAAAATGAGTCACTGACCCTCATCCCAAGAAGCTTTTCCCAGCAGCTGTGGGAGGAGGGGTGAAGATTTCCCAATAAAGGGAATTTTTTCACAGAAAAATTTTCAGCGTTTTGAAAAAATGATGTCCCACAGTAGGACTCACCTATCCAAAAGCTCTCAGGACAGCAGGGATGCCTAAGAGGAGCAGGATGATGTGAATTCCAGCAGTGCATCCTGGCAGCTGCTCCGGCTCAGCCGGAGGGAGGCAGCCCTGGGAGCAGCCCTCTGTTTCCCGTGTGTGGACTCGGGGTTTTCTCTGCAAGAACTCACCTGAAACCAACCCAATTCCTCCTTCTCACAACCTTCTCATCCCGAAATATCTTCAGCCCAGACCCCAGGAGTAGAGGAGCTGGGATGGGACCCCTTACCCAGCAACAGGCTCCTTCTCCACCCTCCCAAAAAGTTCTTCCTGAAGACTTATCGGACCAGATTGAGTCATTGAAGTGCTGTGACATCACTCGTGGTTTTGCGAGCGAGCAGCCGCGTTTCCTGTGGTGCCCGGGCTCCTGTAGACACAGACACGCACGGAGAGATGTGAGCTTTGAGCTCCTGCTCCTTCCTCCCTCCCAGGATCACTTCCCTCATCCCTCACCTCTCTTTCCCAGCGCCAGTGGCGAGGGCCGGCGGCGGAGCTGGAGAGCTGGATCCTGCTGAGAGGATGAAAACATGGGGCTCAAGTTATCCTGCCTGAAAGGTGAGTTTGGGATGGGGGTTTGGGGCATGGCTGCTCTCTGAAGGCATCGAAGGGATGGTTGTACCTGGAGGAGATTTAGGTGTGGGCGGGATTGGTGAAGTTTGGGAATGTGGTGGAATTTCTCAAGTCCCACGGGTGACCTGTTGCACCTGGATCACCCCGAAGAGGATTTGCCCAGCCCTATTTTCCCAGTCCTGTGCTTGTCCTACACCCTTTGCTTGGGAGAATCAAAGGGCAGCCCTCAAGAAATCAGAATCAAGAAACCAAGTGGGTTTCCCTGGAGGCAGGAAAGGGCTGCTCAGGGACATGTGGATGGGATGCAGGGATCAGCCCAGAGCCAGGGTCCCGGGTCCTGGCCTCCAGGCTGACCCCAAGCATCCCTCACTGCTCCACTCTCCCCAGGGATACTCCCACCAGGAGCTTCTTCCCCAACTTTAACTCTCCTAATGGATTTAGGCTGGGAATGGCGTCAGGGATGTCTGCACAGGGGCAGAGCAGGAGCTTTTAGTGCTGCTGGCCTCGCAGGGCGAAGGCTGGATATCGCATCTCCCATTAGCTCTGCATCCCTCTGACTCCTGGTAATCGTCCTTGGGGTCGTTAGGGATGGGACTTAATGAGGATCCCTCTCCAGGATGCAGGGCTGCCTCTTGCCTGGCTTTTCCCAAGCCCAGGTTCTGTGGGATTCTGGTTGTGATGTGCACAGAGTGGGATGCATCACCCAAAAATGAGCTCTGCCCCCTCTCCCCATCGGGGATGTTGGGAGGGAGTGGTCATGGGGAGGTTGGGGTCTCACAACCCCCCCTGTCCAACAAGGCATAACTGAAGAGGGGAGGCAAGCAGCCAGGGAATCCCAATCCTGCCCCAAATCCGTGACAGAGCCCCAAAATATTCCCCCATGCCTCCAGACCCCTCTGATGAGCTTGTAGTCTGGAATAAAAGAAAAGACCCTCCCTCTTTTCCATCTCCCTTACATAAGGCAGGGCTTTAGCCTTAATTAAAAAGAGATTAAAAATATCAGTGTCTGTCCCCTCCGGGCGTTTTCCTGCTTGAGAAGAGCTGAAACCTCCCTGGATGCCGCCTGTGCCGCACGGGGCTTTTCTCCTGATTAAAAAAAGCAGATTAAAGCGATCTGCTCCCCTCAGGGGGGTGGGCTGGGCAGGTGGTCGGTGGAGAGGGGGGATCCACCTATGAAACCCCCCAAAATCCAAGGTGGATCCAGGGGAGGAGATGTGAGGATGCTGCGGATTCTCCGGTGGCTCGTGAAGGGTTGACACCGAGGAGGGCGGGGGGCTGGGGGGCGCTGCAGCCCGGTGCCTGATCTGCTTTCATCCCCCTTTTATCCCCCAAAATTCCCCAGGCTTGAAGATGTGTGTGAGCAGCGGGAACGGCAGCGGCGGGACCCCGACGGCGTCCTCGGGACAGAAGCACCTGCACGTGCCCTCCATCATCGTCACGCCTCCGACGCCCACGGGGACCACGCTGTCCCGCGAGGGGCGGCGCGGGGAGGGCCCGTCACCCTGCAGCCAGTGCTGAGCGGGGACGCGGGGGACACCCAGGACCTGTCGGGAAGCAGCCGCAGCCTCCAGGGTGCGGCCGGGCCGCATGCAGCTCCCAGGGACACACGGGGCACCCACGCGGGTGGGTTTGGACGCCAGGGACTGGGGTTTGTCCCTTTTCCTAACAGCGCCGGGGAGGGGGATCTCCCCCCACGATGAATAAAACCCCTGGGGCTCCGCACCCCCAGTTTGGCTGTGTCAGCACAGGGGGGGGTGGGTTGTGCCCCCCAAAACACCCCAGCACCACCCTCCTCTGGAGTCGCCCTCGTGCCTGTGGGTGGCCAAAAGTGGGGCCCCCGCCTCTCCACCAGGGATTGAAGAATCCATTTCAGCAAACAGCACCGGGAAAATGAACTCGGCGTCGTCACCTGCATCCCGCCGGATCGGCCGCATCCCCGGAGGGAGCCGGGGGCGATGTTTCCCGGGGAGCGGCGGCACCCGGAGCCGGCGGGAGAGGCGGGAGTGTGAAAGCAGATGGAAATTTAATTTTTTAATGACAGCAGCAGATGGCAAAAGACACGCGAGGGGTGGCGCAGCGTGGGGGAGACGTTCCTGGAGCGCCCAGCACGTGCTGGCGGCACCGGGGGCTGCTCCGGGAACGGGGGCTCGGGGACCCTCCTCGTGCCACCCATGGCGGGGGTGGGTTGGGGGTCCCCAAGGCTTGGCTCCTACCCCAGGCTGGGGGTAACACTCATCCCAAGGATCGTGGTTGCTCTGTGGGTGGTCCCAGGGCTGAGCCTGAGGCGGTTTGGGGAGAGGGAGTGGGGAGA
>WAAG01063746.1:71812-82137 GCA_013390105.1 Tichodroma muraria | reverse complement strand
GGGCAGTGCAGGGGATGGGCAGTGCAGGGAATGGGCAGTGCAGGGGATGGGGCAGTGCAGGGAATGGGCAGTGCAGGGAATGGACAGTGCAGGGGATGGGGCAGTGCAGGGGATGGGCAGTGCAGGGAATGGGCAGTGCAGGGATGGACACTGCACGGGATGGGTGCAATGTATGTAAAACGGATGTGCTGTGGGAGGATTGGGTGCCTCAAGGTCAGATCCCAGGAAGGCTGGGTTCCCAGGAGGGCTGGATGCCAAGGGGATGGGTGCCCAGGGGATGGGTGTCCAAGGGATGGGTGTCCAGGGGATGGGTGCCCAGGGGATGGGCGTCCAGGGGATGGGTGTCCAAGGGATGGGTGTCCAAGGGATGGGTGCCCAGGAGATGGGTGTCCAAGGGATGGGTGCCCAGGGGATGGGTGCCCAGGGGATGGGTGTCCAGGGGATGGATGCCCAGGGATGGGTGCCCGTCCCCACTCACCGCCATGCTGTGTGACAGCTGCTCGGCCGTCAGGCTCAGGGTGTAGTGCTGGGCCTCCAGCCGCCGGCACTGCGTCTGCAGCACCTGGCGCTCCAGGTTTTGTTCTGCAACATCCAAAGCATGAGGGCTGAGCACTGGGCTCCTCCCACGGAGGGTGCCAGCCCTGCCCTAGGCTCTGCCCAGCCAGCAGCGATTGCCCCCAGCATCCCAGAGCATTCCCAACCCTGGCACTGCCTGTGGGGAACCTTTAGGTCCCACTGGGAGGACGCTGGGCAGCTGTGAATACACCGATTTTTCACGCGTACATTAATTTTTGCAAAAACAACAATGCCTGCTGCTTTCATGCTGCTCCTGCACTGCTGGAGATCCCCCAGCGCTTCCCCAGCCCATCCCAACAGGAACCAGTGACACCTCCCACGGGAAACTAAAGCGCAAATTGACATTTTGCCCCTTACCTTCTATATGTTCCTGGTAAGCTTCAAGAATTGCCTCGATCCCTTGCCACTTGGGCCTGGGGCAATCTTCCTCCTCTTCCTCCTCTTCCTCCTCCTCCTCCTCGTCCTCGGAGGCGGAGTCCCGGGGCAGGGGGGGCAGTGGCCGGAGTGGCCCCTCGGCCGTGCCGTTGTGCGGGGGCCCGGCCAGGCGGGTGGACGCCTGCAGCTCCGGGATGTTGTAGTGGATGGAGGTGTCCAGTTTGTGGTTCTGCTCCGCCGTCCCCCCTGCGGGCAGCCGCAGTCAGCCCCTGCCCACTCCCCACGGCCCCTCGAGGCATTAGTTCCACCCTTCCCAGACTTTTCAGGGGCATACAGCATCTTCTGTGGGTTTTTAGCGCTTCTTGTGCGCTGGAGTAGTTTTATTTATTTCAATCACTCAACTGAGTGAGTTTGGAGGGTTTGGAGATGTTATCCCTAATTTTTAGCTTCAGCTATGAGCTCATGGGATGCTCCAGCAATCAGGTTGCCAGCGCCAAACCCTGGTGGGGGGACAAGGGGGTGATATCCCAGTGCCCAACCAGCTTCCTGCATCCTTGTTTCTTTTTATGGACATCAGGGAGAATTTCTTGATTGGCAGGGCTGTTAAACACTGGAAAGGGCTGCCCAGAGAGGTGATGGAGTCCCCATCCCTGGAGGGGTTCAAGAGGGCTCGATGTGGCATTCAGTACAGAACCTTACTCTCCTGGATTCTTAAGTACTTTAGATTTGTAAGTTAGGCCTGTAAGGAAGTTATTGTTGTGTGGAATAGTAAATTCTGTATGACTCCCTCGCTAAATTGTGTAAGTTATCAATTGAGTTTAAATGTTGTTAAGTGCTGTTAAGTTACGTGCTGTTGGGCCTTTAAACATAACCTGTTGATAAGTACAGGCTCAGTTGAGCACAGGGGTCTATTCTGAACTTGTGACTCAGCACAAGGGTCTTCCATATTCCTTTTTGTCCTTACTCTTTCCTATCCTTTTCTTTCCCCCTCCTCCAGCCTCCACACAGATTATTTGGGGCTTATTTATTGACTTTGGATTTTTGTTTGCTTTTCCTCAGAGTGCTTCAACCATCTGATAAATAGGAGAGTGAACCTTGCCAACGAACTTTGCTGTGATACTGGTTTTACACTAAACCTGGTTTTGCTGATACTTTTGCTGGTGATTCTTTAAGTGACTTGGAAACAGCAATTCCCAACAACTCCCCGTTACCTTTGTGCTTCTGCAGCGCCTTCTGCGTGGACTGCAGCACCGACTCATGGAACTGGTGGGCAAATTCCTCGGCAATGAAGGGTTCCCAGGGCTTGCTCTTGCCGTTCATGCTGTGGGACAGCGGCACCGGGATGTCCTTGGGGAGGGGACCCCTGACGTAGCTGAGGATGCTCAGTGCCTTCTTCCCGTGGTGCCCATCGCTCAGCCGGGGCTTCTCCGGCGCCGTGCCCGACTCCTTGGGCCTCGGGGGCTCCTGAGGTCTCAGCTGGTCTAACCTGGAGGCTTCTGCTGCCTTCGGCACCTCCGGCACGGAGACGGCGATGCCCACGGGTTTATCCAGGTCCAGCAGGAGCGGCGGCACTGGAGGCTCTTTGGGAAGAGGAGGAGCAGTTGGCTGCAGCCAGGACTCCGTGCGCCCCTCGAGGCAAAGCTGTGCCCCCCAACCCAAGGCCCAGGGAAGGACTTGGGGCGCTTACCAGTGCTGGGGACACCGGGGCTGTCCCGCGGGGAGCTCTTCACCACCACGGCGGCCGGCGTGGTCTTCTGCTTCATGGCCTGGAGCATCTCCACCAGCTTCTCCTTGTCTGCGGCATGGGAAGCTGAGGTTTAGTGTAGCCTCTGCTCAGCAGAGCAAGCTCAGGGCCGCAGGCAGACCCCCCACGGCACCCCAAACCCGAGCGTGCGCGGGCCATGGCTGTTACCTTTCCTCTTCTCGGCGCTGATGTGCGTGAGGTTGAAGATGGTGAGGAAGCGCTTCTTCTCCTCGAAGTTGGGGCTGTTGTTCATCTCGTCGGGGCTGTAGCGGGTGGAGAGCGGGAGGCGCGGGGAGGGCGTGCGGCGCTTGTTCTGCACCGTGGGCGGAGAGGGGCTCCGCTCCCGCAGCATCCGCCGGCGCTTGCGCCGCTTCTGGCTCAGCAGTTCCTCCTTCTGCTGCTGCGTGGTGAGGCCGAAGAGCTGCAGGAACTCCAGCTTCTGGGGCGACCAGGGGGAGAGCAGAGCAGGGTCATGCCCCATCCTCACCTTCATCCCAATTGTCATCCCCATCCCAAGCGTCATCTTCATTCCTATTCCTGTCTTCATGCTCACCCTCATCCCTGTTGCAATCCCCATCTCCGTTCCCATTCTCATCCCCACTCCCCTCATCCTCGTTTTCATTCCTGTTCCCACCCCCAGCCTCACCCTCACCCCACCCCCATTCCCGTTCCAATGCCCATCCTTATCCCCATCCCCACGTCCATTACCCATCCCCATCCTCATCATCCCCGTCTCTAACCCCCTGGTGCCTCTGCAGACACGTGGGGATGGGGCTGTATTGGGCACTGGGAACTGTGTGGGTGTAAAGGAGGGGCTGCTCCCCCAGGGGACAGGGAGGGGACAGGGGGTGCCACCTGTACCTCAGAGGACGTGTCCAGCTTCAGCGGGGGCTGCTCAGCCACGCAGCGGAGGTGGGCCCGCACCTCCTCCTCGTCGCTGTCGTCACAGGAGTCATCCAGGTCGTAGTAGTACCCTGAGGAAAGGGAGAGGCTGGTGTGAGGCTGGGGACACCTTGGGGACCTGCTGGGACCCCAGGGAATCTTCTGGGACACAGGGGAACCCCACTGGGGGTGGGGGTGCAGCAGGGTAGGATGTCAGAAGGGAGTGATGTGGGTCCAGTGTGGGGCCCAGCAGGGTGGGAGTGCAACCCAATGGAGCCCTGTCCCCTCTCCACCAGCTGTGGGACCTCTGAGGGCACTGCCCATCCCTGTGTATCCTCTTGGCACTGCTGTGGGATGGGTGGCAGGGGGTGAAAGGGGCACAGGCTGGGGAATCTGTGGCTGAGCCCTCATCCCATTGGAGTGGGGACAGCAATTCAGCCCCTCCCAGCTCTCTGTCTCCTCCTCACCGCTGTTCTCATCCCCACTCCAGCAGCCCCATCAATATTTAAAACCCTCTTATTAGCTCCAGTTCATCATTTATTAATCGGGCATGTCTGGCGCGCAGGGTTTACCGAACCGCTCGGATGCCGGAACATCGGCATCCCCGGGAGACCCCCCGCCAGGTCCCGGTGCCCGGGGGGGAATCCCGGGTCCCTCACCTTTCTCGCGGGCCTCCCGCCGCCGGCGCTCCTCCAGGTCCAGTTTGCTGACCAGCCTGCGGTGCTGCTGCACGAACTCGTCGTAGATGTACATGGGGTCCTGGGCGCGGGGCTGGGGGGGCCGGTAGGGCGAGCTGGGCTTGCTGGCCTCGGGGAATGGGGTGGCCGGGGCTCTCTGCTGGCTCAGGATGCTCTGAGTGGACTTTTCCAGCTCAGCTAGGAAGGGGGTGTGGGTGAAGGCCCCGTGCTCCGGGGCGCCGGGCTCCCGTCCCGGCGGGTATTTCTCCAGAGCATCCCTCTTCCTCGGCCCCTCCTCCAGCTTCTCCGGGCAGAAGACCCTCTCCACCTTCACCAGCGGGATGCCCTGGCGGCCGGGCTCGAAGGGTGCTGGGTGGCTGTGGAGGGCGTGGGGCTCGGGGAGGCGCCGGGGAGGGTCGGGGGGGCTCTCCATCAGCGAGACGGGGTTCCAGAGGGACGTGGTGACGNTTGGGGGAGATGAGGGGTGGGGGCCCGCCGAAGTGCTGCCCTGGCTCCCGGCTGCTCGGCTCGTGGCGGCTCGATCCCAGCCTGTGGGGAGAGGAGAGCACCGGAGAGGTGAGGAGCTGGCACTGCCACCGGAGAGCTGGCAGCGCTCCAACCCCAGGGGATTTTGGGGAGAAACGCGCCCGTTAGGAACACGCAGAAGGGTTGGTGCACGTGGGGCTGCCACACTTGTCCCCTCCGTGCCACAGACCTGAGGGATGGGGGCAGAGTTAAGGCTGTGCACGGGTGGGTTGGGCAGGGATGTGGCTGCATCCCAGGAGCACCGGGCTGGAGACCCCAGCCTTGTTTCCTGCATGGGGACAAGCGAGCCACCAGTCCTGGCAGAGCCCCGTGGTGAGGGCAGCACCCCAGTGCAGCCCTCCTCCAACAGCCGGAGCCGGAGCCAACCCGTTTGCAGGATAAATATTTCATGTGCCCAAGCTGTGCATTTAACACTTTTCCGCTCCAGCGCCCCGGAGCTCCGCGCGCGGAGCAGCGGGTTCAGCTCAGCGCCGCCACCGAGTCACCACCGGCGGGGAGCACTGCCTGGCCCCCGGGATCCACCCCTCTCCCGCCCCGCTGGAAGCAGGACAAGGATGGGGATGGAATATCCCCCGGCTGTGGGTGTTTTGGGGTGACCTTGCTGTCTCCTCTCTGGTTTGGGGTGGGAGGAGCGGATGGGGAAGGGAGCCTGCGGCGGGCGCTCGCCTTTGTGCCGCCCTGTGATCCGCTCCTTATTATCCTCGATGAGCCGTGCTAATCCCCTGGATACCCAAAAATAACAAAGGGAGCAGGCGGCAGAGCTGGCTGGATGAGCCTGCACCGCTTAAGTGCTCAGCCACGGGGGCGAGCGAGGCCCTGTCAATCAATCCGGGGGTGTGGGCACGCTCCGCTGCTCCCCAAACTGCCCGGGCTCGGCGCAGGTGCCCCCCAAACGAGACATCCACTGCCCGGCCCTGCTGCCTGGGAGGGGGGGAGCTGCAATTAGTGGTGCTGGTGGCTGGGCAGCACCTGGCCACTCGCCGCTGGCCCCCAGCCACCTCCCGGGCTCAGCGCCTGCCGCCGCGCAGATGTCGGGCACCGGGAATGCCCGGCACTGCCAGCACAGCCGGCCTGGCTGGCACCGTGTGGCAGGAACCCGCTGGCACCGGCCAGGCACCGCGGTTTCGGCTCATGGGATGTGTGAGGGGCACGGCTGTGGGGTGGTGGATGCCTGACTGGGGGGAGAGCTGGGTAACAGGGTGGGCACAGCCACAGGTTTGGGGAGAAAATCCTATAAATCATCATATCAAGGCATCATGGAATGGTGTGGGGGTGAAGGGACCTTAAAGATCATCCTATTCCACCTGCTGCCACAGACAGGAACACCATCCACTAAACCAGACTGCTCAAAGCCCCATCCAACCTGGCCTTGGAAACTTCCAGGGATCCAGGGGCAGCCACAGCTTCTCCGGACCTGTGCCAGGGCCTCAGCACCCTCACAGGGAAGAATGTCTTCCCAATATCCCACATAACGCTGCCCTCTTTCTATATAAAGACATTCCCCCTGTCCTATCACTCCTTTCCCTCGCCCAAAGTCCCTCTCCCGCTTAAGATACGGATATTCCAGCAAGAACAGCTGTGACATGAGAAAATGCAGCTCAGTTTTGGGGGAAAGCTCCATCCCTGGAGCGGGGCTGGCAGCATCCCTACCTGGGGTGCTCAGGCCGGTGCTCGGGCTCGGCTTGGCTCGGGGCACGCCCTATGTCCAGGTGCTGCTCCAGCACCTGCTGCCGGAACTCGGAGACTTGGGATTGCCGATCCTCCTTCTCCTGGCGCAGCCGGCGCTGCCGGGCCAGCCACTTCTCCTCCTCGTTGGTGCGGTGGATGAGCAGCGCCGTGGCCGCGCTGCTCCCGGGCAGCGGGAACACGCTGTGGTTGGGGATGAGGCTGGGCACGGGGTGGTGGGAGCCCGGTGGCGGGTGCAGAGGGTGCTGGATGGGCTTCGGCGTGGGCAGCACCGAGTCCTTGAGTTTGTCTGCGGTGGAAGAGGGGTGATGGAGAGTCATGGTGTGCAAGAGGGGGGGGAATCTGGGGTGAGCATCCCTGTGGGCGGGAGGGACCCGGGGCTGTGGGGCAGCCACCGGTCAGAGCTCAGCACAGGGGCTGCCCACTCGCTGCCAGCCCAGCTGCCCGGCACGCACTGGGCACGGTGCCAGCCCGGCCCGACTCAGATGGCACAGGCGCCGCGCCGCCGCTCCGAGCTGCCGCAGCTGGGCTCCTGGCAAAGCGATCTGGCAGCCAGGACAGCCCATCCCCGTCCCCAGCCACCTCACGGGGCCACTGACCCCCTCGGCTTTGCCATCTGGAGGGGAGAGGGGACCAAGGCAAGCTCTGGAAGGCGGGCGTTACCTGCTCTGCTGGGTGCCAGCGGCTCCACCGGCTTGCCCCGCTCCTCGGCCGGGTGCCCTCGCAGCCCGTGCAGCTCCGCCACGGGGAGGAAGGGCCCCTCCATGGCTTTCACCATGCTCAGCTCCTTCTCCCGGGCACGCTCCCGCTGCCTCTCCAGCTCCCGTTCCCGCTCCTTTTCCCGCTCGCGCTCCAGCTCCTTCTCCCGCTCGCGCTCGCGCTCCCGCTCCTTCTCCCGCTCCCGGTCGGCTTCTCGCTCCCGCTCCTTCTCCCGCTCCCGCTCCCTCTGCCGCAGCTCCTCGTCCATTTGCAGCCTGCAGAGAAAAATCAAAAAGAAAAGCACCAACCCCCACACGTCACCCTTGGAGCATCCCTAAAATCAACCCCGGATGCCTGTCAGCATCCCCTGGAACACCCTTGAACCTCCAGAGCACCCCCAAACAATTCCTGGGCACCTGCCAGCAGCCTCTGCAGCACTCCCAGATCCCTAGTCACCTGCCAGCATTCCTAGAGCATCCCAAACCCACCCCTGGTCCTCTGTCAGAATCCTCTGGAGCGCCCCATCCACGCCCCCCCCCACCCATCGTCCCTTCTGTACCTCTCGGCGGCGAGGCTGGAGATGCGCTCGGACTGCAGCGCGGAGAGGGAGGAGTGGGAGAGCTCGGGGGGGTACCGGACCCCCGAGAGGTGCAGGTGCATGGCCGAGGGGTGCAGGGGTGGCAGCGAGCCCGGCGCTGGCAGTGGGTAGAAGGGGGACCTCAGTGCCGACAGGCAGTACGACTCATCCATCCTGGGGAGACAGGGATGCTCAGACGGGGAGAGAACCCCCCAGCTCCCCTCCCAGGAGCCAGATGGGGGCTGCCTTCTACTGGGAGAAAGGCAAGGAGAGCCCCAGAATGCCCTCAGTGGATCACGCTCCCACCTCCCAATACCCCAAAGCTCATGCAGAGGTGTCTCCCAGGGATCCCAAGGCTTGGAGGTGCCCACCTGAAGGCAGGATGAGGGAAGGGGTGGTGTGTCAGGTAGCTGGGGTGGTAGTAGGCGGCGGCAGTGGCCGGGTCGAGGCCGAGGGGCGGCAGGGAGGACATGCGGAGATCCTCGGCCGTGTGGTAGGGACGGAAGCTCCGCAGGTAATCCTCGGTCACCGCGCTGGGAGGCACCACGTGGTGGACCNCGTGGTGGGGTGGGGGGGGGCCAGTGGGAAAGGAGGTGCTGAAACCAGGGCAGAGCTGAGGGCAAGACACCCATTACCTGCCTGAAGATTTATGGCTGCTTTGTTCTCCTGAGCTATTAATCATCCGGGGAGGAGTGACACGGCCAGGGGGAAATCCAGCCGCCCTTTGATAAGGGCCGTAACCCAGGGGTCAGCCCACAACACCCCCCGGCATCCCCCCGGCATCAGCACCCTCCCACAGGGCCTCAGCCGATTTCCATCAGCTTCCACCCCTGGCGTCAGGATGAAGGTCACTCCCTCCAGCCGGGAAGGCCCCCTAGCAAGGGGCAACAACTTGGGGTGACAAGACACCCCACAGGATCTGACAACTAGCGGGGCGACCCCCAGCAAGGCAAGTTCTGGTTTAAAAATTACTATTTTTCGTTGCACCTTCTCCATTTAGCAGCTCGGGAGCAGGAGGATGGTGGCACCCGCGGCATCCCCCACCCCATGCATCCCTCCCCACCCCATCCTNTCCCGCTCCTTCTCCCGCTCCCGGTCGGCTTCTCGCTCCCGCTCCTTCTCCCGCTCCCGCTCCCTCTGCCGCAGCTCCTCGTCCATTTGCAGCCTGCAGAGAAAAATCAAAAAGAAAAGCACCAACCCCCACACGTCACCCTTGGAGCATCCCTAAAATCAACCCCGGATGCCTGTCAGCATCCCCTGGAACACCCTTGAACCTCCAGAGCACCCCCAAACAATTCCTGGGCACCTGCCAGCAGCCTCTGCAGCACTCCCAGATCCCTAGTCACCTGCCAGCATTCCTAGAGCATCCCAAACCCACCCCTGGTCCTCTGTCAGAATCCTCTGGAGCGCCCCATCCACGCCCCCCCCCACCCATCGTCCCTTCTGTACCTCTCGGCGGCGAGGCTGGAGATGCGCTCGGACTGCAGCGCGGAGAGGGAGGAGTGGGAGAGCTCGGGGGGGTACCGGACCCCCGAGAGGTGCAGGTGCATGGCCGAGGGGTGCAGGGGTGGCAGCGAGCCCGGCGCTGGCAGTGGGTAGAAGGGGGACCTCAGTGCCGACAGGCAGTACGACTCATCCATCCTGGGGAGACAGGGATGCTCAGACGGGGAGAGAACCCCCCAGCTCCCCTCCCAGGAGCCAGATGGGGGCTGCCTTCTACTGGGAGAAAGGCAAGGAGAGCCCCAGAATGCCCTCAGTGGATCACGCTCCCACCTCCCAATACCCCAAAGCTCATGCAGAGGTGTCTCCCAGGGATCCCAAGGCTTGGAGGTGCCCACCTGAAGGCAGGATGAGGGAAGGGGTGGTGTGTCAGGTAGCTGGGGTGGTAGTAGGCGGCGGCAGTGGCCGGGTCGAGGCCGAGGGGCGGCAGGGAGGACATGCGGAGATCCTCGGCCGTGTGGTAGGGACGGAAGCTCCGCAGGTAATCCTCGGTCACCGCGCTGGGAGGCACCACGTGGTGGACCGGCCGCTGCAGGCTGGGGGGCAAGGAGATGTCACCATCCCTCCCTGTCCCCCTGGGGAGATGTCACCTCCCCCGGGTGGGACCAGAGCTTGCAGGGAACACCCGCGTCCTGCAACCACTCCGAGCAGACTCACTTGAGAGGCGGGAAGCGGGAGTCCTGGACCACAGAGCTGGGGGGCAGCCCGAAGGAGTAGGGTGTCCCCAGGAGGTGGGAGGGGACAGTGGGACCCCCCGCTTTCTCCTGCGTGAGGGGGGGCTCCGAGATGAGGCGCTCGCGGCCGGCGCTGCTGCTGCTGCCTCGCGACCCTGCTTCCTGCTGGAAGGCAAAGGGGCAGGAATGCCAAGACGTGCATTAGGGGACAGCAGGGCATGGGGGAATCCCTGCTGTGTCCCCACCCCAAGACCCTCAGCGTGCCCTGGGTGGCACCAGTACCCAGGGAAGGATTCATTCCCCAGGGCATCTCCTGCATCCAGGCTTTGGAAGGGCAGCTGGAGGGGTGGGAGGGTCTGGGGGCGGTGGTCACACGTGGTGGGGTGGGG
>WAAG01063746.1:37333-47555 GCA_013390105.1 Tichodroma muraria | reverse complement strand
CTCCCCAAGCACTGGCCAGGGGCAGGTTGAGACAGAAAACACTTGTGCAACACCCCTTCATGCTCTGATGCAAGGCCTGCCAGGGGGACAGGGCCCCCCCAGCCCCTGCCCGGAGCCCAGGGACGCTGGCACCCCGGGCAGGGAGTGGGGTGACGCAGAGCTTGCGCCAGCCAGGGCTGGCCCTGCAGGACAACACCTCGCTGGCGCCTGCCATGACATCCCAGCTGCCGCCGTGACTCAAGGGGACGAGCCGAGGTGGTGGCACGGGGCAGCCAGGGGCAAAACCCACCATGCTGGTGACACTGCTGTCCCTCTGCCAGCACCAGCCAGTGCAGGGGACCCTAAAGAGCAGCCAGGAGAGGCGACCATTGGTGATGGCAGTTGCCATCACGGGTGATGCCCAGTTCTGCTAACGGGGACCTGGCGGAGGTGGCGCGGGGACGAAGTGGCGGGAGGGGACTGATAGGCATCTCCCTGGCCTTGTAAACCGATCTGCCCCCACCTGCTGAAATAACAGCGAGGGGAGGCAGCTCTGGTTACTGGCAGTGCCGGGGGCCGGCTGGGTGCCAGAGCCCTTGGCCGAGGGCCAGGCAGCTCCGCGGGCACCGAGCGGGGACCCCCGTCCTCCCCCCTTGCCGCAGGCACCGCACGGAGCTGCTCCTCCCGCTCCCCGGCGTCACCACCCCGCCTGCTCCCTCCCCACCCGGTATTTCAGGTCTGGCACCCAAGCCGGCGCCTTCGGGAGCCAGCGGTCCTGCAGGGACATCACCCTTGCCCGGGGCCACCGCTGTGGGGATGACACCAGCCACGCCGCGTAGGAGCAGGAATGATTTTCCAAGTTATCCCGAGCGGTTTTGGCTGCATCCTCCTCGTCACGGAGGGGGTCAGAGCCCGGCAGCACCAGCATGAGGAGCCACTGCGGCCAAAAAAGCAAAGCCTGGAGGATGGATCCAGCCCCTTTGGGAGGAGGGATAAGCGCTCCTAGGTCCCCTCGCTCCCCCCAGGGCCCACCAGGACCCCATCCCAAATCCCTGCCATCAGCAGAAGCGAAGGAGCGGGGCCGAACGGAGAGAGGGTGATAGATAACAGCCCTCTGTGCCGGCGAGATAAATAGCCCCAGCAGCGCCAAGCTGTACTCGGCCAGAAGCTAATAGGGGCTGTCAGGGCGGTTTAGAGGAGCAGAGCATCGTTTCGGGGCCTGGCTGGGAGGACGCCGAGGGGAAGTGACAAGGAAGCTGAGCAGAAAGCGACAGGCAGTACACAAAGAGCATGTCCTCTGTAAGTGGTGATAAACCTTGGAAAAAAAAGAGAAAAGCTAAATCAGTTGTTTAGCCGATGTACCACATGCTGACAGGGCAAATGTGAAGGCTTTTATGGCCACATGGGTTTTCATTTGCAGTTATTCATAGCGGAGCCGGGCGCTTTATCTCACTTTACATTATGTGCAACCACAATGCAGACACTTGCACCGCAACGCATTGCCTCCCTGGAAAATATTAATATGTAAATGTCAGGCTCAGAGGGCAGCGAGGGAACAGCAGGCAGGGAGCAGGCCGGGAGATAAAACCTGCCCTGGAAGGGAGGGGGGCAAGCAGGACCCTAAGCCCACACCCTCGGGTGTGCAGGAAGGGGGAGGCACAGCTGGGATGGAGCGTGCAGAGCTCGGTGTGCATTTGTGTGTGGGCACACGCGTGTGCACCATGCACAGCCTCAGCTGAGAGGGACGTGTGTGTGTGTGTGAGCACGAACACGTGTGCACAACATCCCTCAGCAGAGAGGGATGAATTTCTGTGTGTGCACTCACACACGAGTGCGCAACACCTCCTCTGCAGCACAGGGTGCGCACGTGCGTCACCTCCGCAGTAGGACAGACACCCTCGCTGACCTGCCATGTGTCACAATCCGTGGACAACCCCCACAACTCCACGCCACGCACACCTGAGCACCCCCGTGCACCCACGACAGTCCCGGGGAGCCGTGCCCATCCCGAGGGACGCGTGGCAAGGCCATAGGCCACCACGCCGGGATGGGAGGCAGCCCCGGCCGGGCAGAGCGCGCCGGCGCGGCGTGCCAGCGCCTGCACAGCCCCGGCGGGCAGCGCTCCAGCCATGCCTGCTGTTCCCGGGCTCCATTCCTCTCCAAGAGCCTCCAGCCCCGGGGTAGTGCCAGACTGACAGCCTGGAGGCTATTTATTCGCAGGCAGAGGCAGCGGGAGCTGCTGGCGGATGCAGCCGCCTTTGTCCTACAGGGAAGTTTGCTCCGTGCCTCCTGCCTGCGCCCCCCATCTCCCCTGGTTTTCCACCTCCACACCCCGATGCACCACCCAAACGCAGGGAGGCATTTTGGGGGAGCTCCCAGCCCGGGCTCCCAACCCCTATGCCCATCATGCCATGGCAGGACTCGCCACAAGGCCCTGGCACACAGGGACACCAGCCAGCTGCCACGCTCCCCCTGCCCCAGCAGCCCTCAGCATCACCCAGTCAGGCCAAGGCGCTGAAGGTGGCACCCCAAAGGTGGTGGGGGTAGGAGGAGGGTGGGCACCCACCCCTGGGCTTTGCTCCTCGGCACGGTGCCTGCCAGGGTGGGGGCCACCTCCGAAACACGGCCCCCTCGGCCGTTACCAGGAGAATCGCTGGCAGCCGGCGCTGGCACGGGGACAAGCCTGGGAGGGAGGTGGCCCCCCAGCACCTCGGGGAAGGGAACAATCCCTGGGCATTTCTTTTTTGGCAGGCCCCGGGTGCCCCTCCTCTGCACCCCCCGTCCCCCTCCCGCGCTCGGGTGCGGGGACACAATTAAATCAGTGTTCTGCTAACAATCTGCCGGCTAATAAGACATTTTCCTCCCTCTCCCTCCTCCCCCCCACTCCACCCCAATCCGTGTGTGATGGGAGCGCTTTGATATGAGAGTGGACTCTAATGGGTTCGGTGTAAGGGAGCCTTAATTTATTACGTGCCTGTAATTGATGTTTGTATAAAGTAGCTCTTACAGCTCCTCAGAGCGGGAGATGAAAAGCAATCAGTCAGCCATTTGCCTCCAAAGGAAGGAGAGAGGAGAAGACAGACAGCAAGAAAGAACCAGACATACTCATCAAGCCTGGAGAAAAACCCAGAAAACGAGGGAACAAACAAAATCACCCCTGCTCAGCCTCACCAGCAGCTCTGGCACCGCTGGGTATCACCGTCAGCATCCCTGGGTACCACCACCAGCATCCCCAGGTATCAGCCTCAACATCCCTGGGTAGTACTGCCAGCATCCCTGGGTACCACTGCCAGCACCCTTGGGTATTACTGCAAGCATCTCTGGGTACTGCTGTCAGCATCCCTAGGTACCACTGCCAGCATCCCTGGATACCAGCACCAGCATCCCCGGGTACTGCTGGCAGTCCCTGACAACCACCAACAGCATCCCTGGGTACCACTGCCAGCATCCCTGGGTACCACCCTGGGCACCAGCTGCCACGCTCCTGGGTACCTCAGCACCCCAACATTCCCAGGGCCAGATCCTGGTGGGAAGGCCGGGGGCGGGAGCCTGGTGGAGCCGTGGCAGGGCAGGATGAGGCCCCCTCCCGCGCCGGCCGGGGCTGATTAGGCTGCAGCAGCCGGTGCTGAGCTGCTCTAATGACGGCGGGCGCTGGGGAGTCACGTGCCGCCCAGCGCCGGCTGGGGAGCCGTACGTCACCGGCCCCGGCAAAAAATCGGTGCTAAATTGAATCAATCCATCTTGGAAATGGCTCTTGTCAGCCAGTGTCAGGGAGAGCGTCTGCAGGAGAGGGATCAGGCGGGGGCAGGCCGGCGAGGGCCAGGCGGGCGGCACCGCTGCCGCGGCACTGCCGGGTGTCTCCTGACCCACCCCCCCTATATGCTGGATATGGGGGGTCCTCCTGCTGTTGGGGGGGCAGAGCAGGATGGGATCCTCATCCATCCAGCAGGGAAAGCAGAGCCTGGAGCAGACTGTGTGCCTCAGTTTCCCCAAGCTCCGTGCCCCTCTATCTGGTGAAGGAGGGCAGCTCCACATCAGATAAAACCCCAGGAGGGTTGTAGACCCCTCCAGTGCCCACGTGCATCCCAAAAGCATGCCCAGGGCAGAGCGTGCCAAGCTGGGAAGGACGATACTGCACCAGGGAGACAAAGACACCGGCACTTGACACAAATATAGATGGATCCTCAGAGTACAGACCCCGCAGCCTGGCAAATTAAAACGTAGCATGGAAGGGGGGACGGAAACAGCCCTGGTGATTGATTTTCCATCCAGACATTCAAACCAACCGAATATGTCACCCAGACAAGCCCTCGGAAAGCGGCGGCAAGCCCAGATTTATCCTCCGCTTGGACCGGAGACCATCAATCCCTATCCAACCCTGGGAAATGGCTTCACGCCCCTGCCTTCCCATCACGGTGCCCATCCTATCACTGGGCCAGCAGGTGGGATGGGAACCACGATGGGAAGATGGGGCGCAGGAGCCGTCACCGGGCCAGGAAAGAGGATCTAGGCACAGGGACACATACCCAGGCTGCTAACGAAGGCAATTAGAGGGGAAAGCATCCCTCGCACCGTTTCTCCTAATTAAGAACCATCCAATTCCCCAACCTGCCTGTTCCCCGGCTCCGGTACAGCCTGTTATTTACCTGCAGCTAATAGGTTGGGCGCAGCTAATGATAGTCTTGTATCAAATGGCTGGATCTTGGCTTCTGACAGCTTTAAAGACCCGTCTCGGGGACACGAGGGTTTCTAATTACGGGGTTCGTCACGGGAAGGCTGGGTTCAACGCCAGTCACTCTCCCTGGGTGACATTTCTGCCCGGATTGGAAATCTAAACACAGCCCAGCCAGTTAAGGTTAAAAATACGGCGCTTGACAAGACAAGGGATCATAATTTGGGTCACCGCCGGGTTTAATTAATTGGAATGGAGCAATCAAAGCACAGCGTGCGGTAATTACAGTCCCGGTAGGGGCAGGGCTGGGGGAGGCGGGTGAAGGGATGGGGGGGATGCTCCCCACCATGGGGACAGGCAGGGAGGCATCGCCCTCGCCCCGGGGTGCAGGCAGGCATCGCGTGCAAGGAGCAGGCAGGGCAGGCAGGGAGAGGCGAAGGAAGCGAGCTGGGAGCTTCCAAGCACGCCATTCCCAGCGGATCACACGCCAGCCCCGCAGGAATCCCGGCCAGGAAAAGCGGGTTCCATCCCCAGTGTCCCCATCCCCACAGTGCCACGCGGCTGCAGCCCAGGCTCCCAGGCAGCACCGCGGCTCTGCCGGGGCCGCGCCGAGTGATTTATTTTCGCCAATTACCGGGGCACTTTTCCCTTCGCCAGGACCATGCTTAATTGATTGGAACCTATTGAAAACAAATTAACCGGCACCGGGGCGCTGGGACCTGTTTATGGCCGCTCCGTGGGGCAGCGGGGAGGACACGTGAGTGGCTCTGACACGTGGGTGATGCGCGGTGGGATCGGGGGAAGAAGGTGGGACAACCCGAATATCCCCCTAAATATCCCCAGTGCTGCTCGCTGGCTCCTCTGCGGTGGCTAATGCTGATGTGCGAGGGGAAACTGAGGCACGGAGCAGCATGGAGCTCACATCCTGGCACTTCCTTGCTGGGAAAGATTTCCGTGGTGTGGACAGGACCAAAATGTTCCTGCCCACCCCAGCGCCCCGGAGGAGGGATGCTCGCAAGGGTGACCCCATTAAGCGAACCCAGCTAGCATTAATTTGACCCCATCCGCTGCGCGCTAATCAGCTGTAACCGTGGCACCCAGCTCAATCCAAATTGATTTACCGAGGCTGGAAATGGATACAAATGTGATTAAAGGCTTTTTATTTTCCATAGGTCCTCTCTAAAATGATTTAAATCAATTGCTACGTGCAGGGTCCTCTTCCTCCTCCCCGGCTGACCCTGCGGCGCCGCGCTGTCGGCCGGGGCGAGGGGGGGGGGAACGACACCCCACTTTCCACATCTGCCCCCACAAAACCCATCCAGTGGGGAGCAGCACCCCAATTTCCCCCTCCGACCCACCCAGGCCCCTCGCTGGACCCCTCACATCCTTCATGGGCGGGATGCCGGCGTGCCAGGCGGCCCTGGCGAGCGATCAAAGCCCATTAGGCTGAGCGCCGATGCGCGCCCGTTGTTCGTCAATTATTCAAACAATAATTGCACCCTTATTTAAAGTCTAGTCTTGCGTGCGCGGCACTGCAGGCTGCCAAGGCCCACGTTAGATTTACACCCCCGGCGCGCTCCCGCCGCCAATTAATTAAGCAAACACATTCCTCCGCACGCTCTCAGGTGTGCAACCTGCCCAGTCCAGGTTCAGCACGGCAGCAATGACACAGCCCCACCTGGGTATGGGGTCACAGCCCCTGGGGGGGTCCTATTAGGGCTCCCTGCTTTTAGGATTTCCCTAAGGATGGCTGCTCTCGCCCTGCTCCAAAGCTGATCAAAGCAGTNCAGCATCCATTGTTAGGGCCCCCCCTCGTCCCCAGCAGTCCCTAACGAGGGGGGAGGCTGGGAGTGACAGTCACCAAGAGGTCAATTCATTCATCTGGCCATGTTATTACAAGTCCAAATTTATTGTCACCGGGCCACATTAGCGCTGGCACGGAGGACGCGAGGTTGCACCCCTACTGAATAAGCAGATAAATGAAAGACATCTGGAGAGCAGAATGAAGGGGCAGATTATTAATGCTGAAATTTAGAAGCCAAGGTCTAAGCCACGAATCCATCAGCGCAACCAGTTATGTCCAATAAATTAGGAGAGATAAGGATTGAAGGATGGTATATTAAAGGCAACATTCATTTCTGAACTGGCACGAGGGCTTGCAGGCATCCTGCCTCTGCAGGGTTAACCCTTGGTGGGCAGGGATGTGGAATGTGGGATGTGACAGAGCTGGGGAGGCCGAGGGTCCCTGCACAGAGCCCACCCTGCCACCAGCTGCCTGATTTGGGGTTGTCACCAGTGCTCACAAGGGGGTGTGAAGGAGGGTGCATGGCAATGGAACTGGCACAACGATGGAGGTGCAAGGTGACAATGGAGAGGCTGGCACGGGAGCACAGGGCATCCCATAACCACTGGGCAGGGAGCACAGGGCACCCCAGCCTTGCCGGCAGCCCATCCATCCTTCCCTTCCAGTTAAGGGAGGCCTGGGGAGTCTGCGTGGCTCCTCACAGCACCTGTGACCTCCGTCCCTGGGCTGGGGTTCAGCTGGCCCTGACGGTTCTTTAGGGACTCATTGCCACGGGCGACGGGGAAGGACTGAGGGGACAGAGCCTGTCCGGCCATCCCAGCCCCAGGCCGGACAGCTGTCACCAATAATTGTCCCCCTGTTCCTCTTCCTGTGGCTGCCTCCCACCCACAGCCCCCATCCCACCCCACTCCACAAGTCCCACCACACCAGCACCTCTGGGTTGCGCCTGCCTCAGTTTCCCTAAAGGCATCACAACAGGATGGCAGGATCTGGCTACCTGAGAACGCTTTGGTCCCCATCCTGCTGATGTAAGGCTGCAGCCTGGCACCTCCAGGACATGTTTTTCCTTGGGGAAGGCAAGGGGACACTGCAAGCCAGGGACCCATGACCTCCTCAGTGGCACAGCCCCGGGGACGAGTGAGCACATCCATGTCATGATGCCTGGGAGGGGAAAAATCAGGACTTTTTGCCCCCAAGCAGGCAGTTTGGCTGGGTGACTGCTCAGCCAAAGTGACCCCCAGTGGGTGAGGCCACCCACCTGTGTCTCCCCTTGGCACCCCACAAATGGCATTTTGGAGGAGAGATGTGTTAAAACGGGGAGACGATGACGAAACAGGGGGTTCCCTGATGCTGGTCCCTCCTGGCCCAGCAGCAAAGGGATGTAGGGCAAGAAGGCACACAGGGCCCCCCACCACTGACCTGGCCCCCCACAACACCAGCTGAGCCCCCTGCCCAGTCCCAAGCCCTCCCAGCACCCACACAGCTCCAGCCTCCCCAGTGCTCCCAGCGGTTTCGGCCTTCCCAGTGCTCCCGCCAGTTTCTGCGTCTCACCCCCTCCCCACGGTGGCTCCTAAGCAAATTTCCACCAGCCTCATCTGGCATCTGAGGGATTTGGGATTTGTTTAAGCTCTTTTCACCCGCCGGACTTTAATCGGCGCGTTTGCCTGACCTCCAGCCCCGGTGCAGCCCCGGCGGTGCCGCCTGAGGGTCCCGGCTCGGGGCGATTCCCAGCGCCAGAGCCCGGGGCTGCCCCCAGGACAGCTGGGATTAGCTATCAAATAACTTTGCATTTAAACCCTTTTTAACAGGGCTGGAGGTCGGGAGGGTGAAGGCAGAGGTTAAGCCTGGCTGCGGCCGGGCGTTGACCCCGTGGCCGGGGAAGCCGGAGAGGGGACGGGGCGGCACATGGGGCCGGGGGGTGCGGGACCCTCGCCCCGGCCATGCCACCCACCCACTTCCCCTTACACAGGGCGGCTTGTGGGGACCTCGCAGTGGGGTGTCCCCGCAGGAGGGGGTGCCCCCACAGCCCCCAGCCTCGCCACCCCTGTCACTTACTGAGGCTCTGCAGCAAAGACGACCAGCTCTTCATCTCCAGCATGGCAGGGGTCCCGTGCCCCCCTCCCCAGGCCGGTGCTCAGGGTGCTGGGGGGGCCCAGGACCGGTCCCACACCCCGGCAGCGGGAGGCACAGCCCCGGCGCTGAGCCACCGGCGGGTGACAGCGACCATTTTATTGCCTTTTAACTCTGCCTGCGCGGCTCCGGCGCGCTCATCCTCCCCCCTCCCCGCCGCCCAGGCTGGTCCTGAGTTGGGGAGCTTTGCTTCTCCCTCCCTTCCCTCCTCCTCCCTCCTTGCACTTGATAGCAGCCTTGTCAAGACCGCCGAGCTGTGCTGACCCCTGCCCTGGCGCTGCTAATTAAGGCGGCACAGTGACAGCCCCAGTGCCTCGCCAGCGCGCCGCGGCACCGCTGCTCCTAATTGGAGACGCTTTTGAGTTCTCAAAAAACACCCGCTTGGGGCTGGGGGTCCTGTGGGACTCCTGCACCCATGCCAGGGGGTGATGCTGCAGGGGTTTGCAGCGCCCAGCCTGCGCCCATCAGCATCCTGGATACTGAGATCGCAGAAATTGCTGAGAAGCTGATGCAAAATTGGATAAAAAGACCCTGAAGTCAGCAGGAAAGTGGGACTGGGGTGGTTGAAGGAGAGCAATTCCCTCGGGAACGTCCCCTGCATGAGGGGCACCTCGTGCTGGGGCCTCCCGAGGTATTTTTGGCTGTGAGGAGTGAGGGCAGCGGGCATGGCAGGGAGCCAGGACATGGGGCTGTATCTCCCTGCGGCAGAGCAGGGGCTGGCAGGGGTATCAGCCGGCACACCTGGCTCCTGTCCCTGTCCCTACCCCTCTGCTGAGACCCTGAACGCCCTGGGGAGCGCCAGCAAGGCTGGGGGAGCTCGAAGGAGCACGCCAGCACCCACCCAGCCCCGGGGCCGTGTCCCCTGGGCCGTGCCAGCAGCCTGACGGATCTATTGTGTCGTGACAGACGAGCTGTTTTATCGCGGCGAGGGAGCCAGCGCCAGCCGTCAGGCTGACCCCGCCGGCGGGCTGAGGAGAAACAGAAGAAGGCTTGTATCATCCGGGGGGTCAGAGGGCACCGGGGCAGCCGGCCCCCCCGCTCTCCCGAATTCCTGGCATGCACACCCGGGCAGGCAGCTGCGTGCGGCCCCTGAGCCGCAGGTGGGGGTCTGGCAGGGTGTGGGGACAGACACCCCCCCTCAGCACCCCCAGTCCCTGTGCTGCCAGCCCAGCCTCCCCTTGCCATCCCTGTAACACGGGGACTGTGCCCTGAAACAGTGTCCCCAAGCTGTCGTGTCCTGAACTGGTGTCTCCAGTCTGTCCTGCCCCATCCCCGAAATGGTGTCCCCAAACTGTCCCATCCCAGTGCTGAAGCTGCCACGGCAGGAGGACACAGACAGACAAGGATACTCACAACCACCCCAGGGTCTCCCAAGACAAACCAGAGACCAGGGGGTCACTGCTTTCCCCACACCACCCCAAAATCCAGTGTCACCTCCATGTCAGGGCTCTAGTGGGACAGGCAGGGTGGGATGGTGATTGCAGCCATGATGCACATGGAGTTAATTGGAAATCACATCCCCAAAGCTGGAGCAATGTCCCAGCACAGTGAGATGGGGATGTTTGCTAGGACTCTACTCCCTGCTCCCAGCAGCAGGAGTTTCGGGCAAGGACTAAGCAATGCCGCCCCCGCCCCCC
>WAAG01063745.1:359-14373 GCA_013390105.1 Tichodroma muraria | reverse complement strand
CCTTTCCCGGTTGCCCGGCCCGCTCCCCCTCCCCCCCAGGCCCTGAGGGCCACGTGGAGGGGGAGAAGGGAGCGGCCGGCAGGAGCTGTTACCTGTGTCCCAGCCGGAAAAACAAGAGAGAGCTGGTTCCCGCGTTCGCATTTAAAAGGTGTATCCGCAAAGGCGTACCCACGCTTTCATTGGTTTTATCAAGTGTCAGTAATACACATTGGCCAATCACGGCCAAACTACTACAGCGAGGTTTGGTCTGGTGGTTTTTTGCAGTTGAATGGTACCGTATCCTTTGGACTTATATTGTCAGGGATTAGAAATATTACAAGAAAAGATAATGCGTCAATTGAAGTTCTACCTTAAAGAAATGTCAGATTTTAATTCTGAATGCTCCCTTGATGAATTAAAATAAGAGACCTTTGTTATACCGGGGGGTTCATATATTGGGTTGTAAGATTTTAGCTTTGCTCATCTAGATGTCAAAATACCAAAGATTAAACAGCACAGTGCTTGGGACGTAGTTTGTGTAGCAAGCAGTGGAATTCCAAATCTCGGTGGTCACACAAAACAGTGTTTTGAATAAAAAATCATGCTCCTTATGATTGTAAGAGGTAATTTGTGAATATTTATTCAATAGCTTGATCTTTTGCTAGTAGCTATTCTGAAACAGCCGGATAGGATGTCCTGCTAAAGGTCACTTGAAAATAACACATAGAGCTTATATACCATAAACAATTTAAGGCAATATGAAAGCTTCTTGTAAACAGATGAAATGGATAATAATTTAAGCTATTGTCTGAGTTGCTTTGCTCTTGTAATCTGCTGCAAATATAGAGGAAGTTTTGTTCTACTGCTCTGTGTTAATGTCTGGCATATTGATAACAGGAAGCAAGGCATATTCTCACTGCTGGTGAGTCTTGAGCCCTTAAGAATATGAGCTTATTGCAAGTACAGGTAGTTGTTAATTGCAGCCTCTCTTCTCTCCTGGCACAACAAAAGTAAAATATACAGTGATCTTACGGTGTTTCTGTAGAAAGGCTGGAAAATGTGGTACTCTTGACTCCTTGCATAACTAAAGGAATTTATATGTCCTGTGAACAAAGGTTGACATTTGTCAACAGAATTGACAAAAACTCATTAAGCATTGCTTTTGTAGCATGACCTGTTTTAGTCATACTGCTTATTAGACGTATTTATTTCAAAATACTATTTGTATTGGATATTTGAAGTATATTGGATATACTATTTGGAGGTACTATTTGTATCTTCTTGTGTACATATTGTGTTTTGCAGTCTGAGATTTATAAAGAAGGCTCTGAGCAAAATAGTGTCAATTTCATCTGTTATGTCTTTCTTCTATTTTGCAGAAATTCTTTTCTCCATATTTGACAAAAATGTAATTATTCTAGTGAACTTGGACTAATTTGCCTGCTCTTTTACTGGGCTTTCTAATGCTTATTTTGTTTGCCTTTTTTTCTCAAGAGTAAATAGTCATTTTACTGCTGCCTCACTATTTAATTAAGAACTACTGTTTTATCTAGTCTCTTGAACTCAGAACATGAAGAGTTACAATCAAAAAATGGGAACAGATGTTTGACTAACACATTCTGTGAATTGAGGTTTTTAAAATATGTCAATTTTCAAGAATATTAAAACATGAATAGAAACAGATGTGCATAGTTATGCTTGTAGATTTATCCTATCAGTATCCTAACAGGATACTTGAAGAGGAAACAGTGTAGTTATTTAGTGCTGCCTGTTTGTAGCCAACTGGAGAAAAGAATAATGGCTGAAAATAACTAAAATGCGTGTTCAGAGTAGAGAACAGGACAAGTTCTGGGTAGGTGGTGCAGCCACTGCTCCACCCCTCACCCACTGGAGCCTCTGGCCCACCCCCAAAGTCGCTACCAAGGCACTGCCCCCCACACCCCTGCACCACAACTTCCTTTTCTCGAAATCTGTTACCTGGAGTTTGCTAAGAGAGTGTTTTGTGAAGTGCCATACTTTAACTGGCTGTTGCTTTAAAATTTGCCAAGTACTTTATTCTCTAAAGTTTGCAAATAAAAGTTTGCTATTCAACCTCCTGAGAAGTTTGTCTTCTGAGGGTGTTGAAATACCACAGCCCTTTCAAACACTCGCCGAGCGAGCTCGGGGTGTAACACCATTCCTTGCTGTACTTCCTTCAGCTCTTGAAACAGACAAGCACAGCAAATGCTCTTACCAGACAGAAAGGGGCACAGTTTCAAACCAGTCATGTATCTAACTTTACCTGAGAGGTTAATACTACAGGGTGCAGGCTGCCCTGAGATGCCCCAACTACAGATTAAGGATGTCCTTTCCCAGATTCCTGAATTACTCAGGTTATTCAAGTGAGCTTTGGGAGTGTGGAGGAGCTGGAGGGTTAGCCCACAACTCATTTGCTGGGGGAGGAGGATTCTGGGAGCGTTGCCCAGTAGGTGCTCAGTAGCAGAACAGAACATCTAAGGCTGCAGTGAGCTTGTTTCCCAATTCAACCTGTCAAAGAAACTATGCTATAATATAGTGGTTTATATTTTAAAAGTGCTGCTTTAGCATTAACTAGTCCTATTGGGTAGTGAGGTCAGGACTTTTGAGTTTGAATGTCTGCTACCAATATCTTTCTCAGCCTCTTAGGTTGCCTTGATTTCCAGGCACTGCTCAACCCCACACTGATGAGTAGCAAGTCTGCTGACCCAATTAGTATATTGTTTCAGTTTCAGTGTACGACCTGATAGAAATGAAGTTTCTGAGCACTTATTTCTTGGAAAAGTAGCCTTATTTATATTTCCTGGGTTTGTCATTGCTATGCTCAGAATGTAGTAGTAGCCTAGCCAAGGCTAACTTCTGCAGAATTTTCAACACTACATGAGCAACTGTGTGTCTAATGGAATTGAACAAAGTAGTAATACTTTTCATAGTCACAGAGAGATTATGCAAGAGTATCTAGGGATGTCAGAGACAATGAGCATAAGATTGTAATCACAGTTGGATCACTCTGGATGTCCACTTGGACCATCACTGATCTAAACTGGACATTTATTCTGAAGCAAAAGAGCATAAAGCACTTTCTAAAATGGTACTATGGAAAATTATGTCCTAATGTAAGAAATTTCTTTATTATACCAAATGAGCCCAGCAGGCTTCTGTAGTGAATCTTCTCATAGCCAGTGTCTGTTAAGTCTGGGCATGGACTCCATGTTGTATTTCTGTTACTGTCTTAAGCAGTTAGCTGAGAGGGTTTGAGCTGGGAGGGGTTTTAGTTTTAGTTTCTTTTTCCTGTTTGGTTATGTTTCGTTCCCTTTTAGTGTAGGAATTTTTGCCAGCATCAATAGTTTATGAGCTACATAAAGTATTTATTTGCAAAATGTGTTTCTAAATCTTCTGAGCACAAAAATGTTTGAACAGTGGGGAGGTGGTATCTTCTGAACATAAAGCTTTTTTGTCACTGGCATACTGCCCAGAAATCCTCGTACACAGCTGTGTTCATGGCTTGCTGCCTTTGCTGCCTGCTTCTCTCTCCCATGACCTTGCACCTCCTCCAAACATGCTCCATGCATTTGCTTTCAACTCTAGCTATTTTTTTGTTTTGTTTTATAGCTTGGCTCAAAAAGAGGCTTGGACTATAGTTTGTCTTTAGGGATTGCATCTCTCTTCTGCTTTTGCTTTTATTTTCTGGAAAGCGCAACTGCTTTTACACTTCTGATGAAAGGCTTCTACAGTTTTTGGGCCAGACAAGCTTTCCCAACATCTGATTTGCGAGGAATGCAACAGGGGAGTGTTGTATCCTTTTGGGTGAAAAGGAACACACAGGAGTTTATATTTTGCTATTTTTCACCTTTCAGCACACAGGGTTGGTTCTCTGTTTATAAGTACTGTCTTTATTAAGTAAAGGACAATCCTGGGTGTAAGCTATGCATTACATCTCCTGATGCTCTATAGTGAGAGGGAGAGGACATGCTTGAGCTCAAATAGGAGTTGACTCCATCCTTCGCTCTCATCCCTTTTTACCTTTCCTGTGCACATTCCCACTTCCCCAACCCCAGTGTCTTGATGCAAAACTACCAAACAAATTGCTGTGAAATTACCTGAGCCTTAGGTTTACTAGCAGGTCTGCTAGTCTGTAGATATGGACCAGACTCCTGCTCTAAGGTAGGAGCTCATTTCTCAGGGAGTGAGCTGGCAGTGCTGTGTCTGATATGGACAGGAACACAGCTGTGTGCAGTAAATCCCTCATGTGCTCCTGCTTGTTTTCTGGTGACTTGGTTTGTTTTGTTGCCATGTCCTCATAAATTTTTGGATGTGTTGTCTCCAGCTAGTGGTTGTTCTGCTCCCACGACTGAGGTTTAATTTTGTAAGGATTGATTTTTTTCTTTAATGATAGGGCTAACTAGAATTTCTCTCTAGAGTCACATGTTGTGCAAGGTATCTCTGTTTACTCAAGTTTTTGTGGCCAAGTCTGAGTTTCACTGCCTTTAAAGGAATTTGTACTCTGTCAGTGTTTGTTTATTTTTGGTGTTTTTATGCTGACATTTTTATTAAAGTTACTTCACATGCTGCACTCTCACAGAGTCTGACTTTTTCCTGCATTAGAGTCAACCTAATTTTAAAGGTTGATACAAGATCTCTTATTCTTCAAGCTCATAAAATTATTCAATTTGCTTCCATTTACAGATGTGTATCTATGCATTCTCTATATACACGGTATTAATTTATATAAATAAGTAAAATGGAGAGGCTTTCTGACACATTCAAGAATGTTAATAGTTTCACTTAAGGAAGATACCCAGCAGACGGAGGAGTAAAACCACATGCAGCAAATGGAGCATAATGGGGATGTGCTAAAAGAGCTGAGCCCGGAGCAGGCTCTGGAGACATCTGCTGCTGCCCTGGGGCTATTTGGCAGCTCTTGTGTGTAGAGAAGAAGGTGGGGAGGGAAGGAGGGACATCTTGAACACGGCACGTTTTGTGTAATACATGATAAAGGACCATCAGAGTATGTTTTAAAGCTTATTACAGTGACTCCATTTAGGAAAGTCGCCTTAGTACCAAAATAGCCTTGCCTCGTCCACGACCGAGTCCTGAGGGATGGTGGGGCGAGGCAGTGTGCATGGTGGGGTGGTCCCCGCGGGTCTTTGATACATGTGCAGCCATTCATGTTCTTTTGCCAGTGACACGTCTCCACAAAACGGGAAAAAGCTGCATCTGTTCGAGCAGGAAGAGTTGTGCTGCCACAGATTTAGTCCAGAAATGGTCTTCAGGAGCCTTGTGTTTTTTCCCCAAAGCACTTGGGTCAGTGGTGGTTACTTATCTGGGCAGAGCAGGGCAGTGATTCAGGCTGCAGCAGCGCATGAGAACAGGCTTCCTGTCAGCAAACCCCAGCACACCCACCGGCCCGCGGGGACAAGGAACCGGTAATTGGGACCTGTTTCATGTGGATTGGCTATTGTGAGGCCCCATCCGGGTGGATGGTGTGCCAAGTGGGCTCTGGGATACCGACCTGCTTACGAGCCTGCCCACGACCTGGGTTTACGACTCAGGATTGCGAGTGATGGAAAACCTTTACAAGGTCAGGGCTTTTGCTCACAAAGGGAGAGGAAGAAGAGAAACCAAGGGGACTTGCTCAACTGCCAGAAAATGAATATAAAAACCACTCAGGAGTCCGTGCTGGAGCAGTCAGCCTGCAGCTATTTACAAGCACCGTGTGCTGCCCTCTCCTGGCACGGTCCCGCCGGGCTGAACGGGCCGCGGGGTGCCGGGCCCGGCCGCTCTGCTCGCCAGAAGCGCCGCGAGCGGCCGGGCTGGGCTGCGCTGCGCTGCTGAGAGCAGCGGGTCCCCAGGAGCTGCCCCACTGCCCCAACACCACGGTGTTCCCTCGCTGGTCCCAGCTTGTGTCTGCTCAGCTGCATCCCAGACATGAGTGCCGCAGGCACTCACAGCCCTACAGGACACTCTCTGAGGAGCTTTATTTGGGATTCTGGCGCCCAGAACCTGCTGCATGACACTGCACTCGGGTAACAGGCTGTGCCCGCAGCAGCAGAGGGCCAGCTGAGAGCTGCTGGAGCTGTGGCTCCTGCAGAGCTGTCCCCTCACCAAAACCTGTTGCTGGCCACTGACCCAGGTCAGTGCCCATGCTGGCTGTGTGACTCAGGAGTCATCACAAAAGGAAAGCCAGGGCGATGCCTAGACGACTAGTGCACAGTATACTTCCATTTTCAGGCGAGCCTGGAGTCAGATTACTCATTGTGAAAGTCATACTGCTTCTCCCGGTTGGGTCACTACTGCTCAGCCTCCTTGGCTGATACAGGAATTTCCTAGCAATCCTGTAGGGAGTGGGAGGAATATTTTGGCTCTGCTGGTTATTTTGTGCAGATGGAGTCTGCTGGGAAGTCAGAAAGGCACTGGATCACTCTGCCATGAATAGCACAGATGACTGGAAAATATATGTAAGATGGTTTTGCAGAGATGTTCAATGTTACTGTGATTATCAGTGGTCAGAACAAAGCAGAGATCCCCCAGATACACTGCAACCACGTTGACCATTGCTGGGCAAGGCTGGCAGGGCCCCTGTGCACCTCCCAGAGGCACTGTGCTGCTGTCCAGTGCCAATCCTGGCCGGACAGACCGCGCCTGCTTCAAAGGTAGAAGGTGGTTAGGCACACCTCCTGCTCCTGTGCTACAGACTCCGCTGGCCCCTGCCATGGGAACGGAGAACTGTTTCCTTCCAGGAACTGAGTTGCTCCTGCTGTTCTGAGTGTACACTGCACAAGTAAGTGTTTCTGTCTTGCTCGGGCAGCAGGGGAGCAGCCTGTAAAAGACAAACTGCTGCCTCCTCTTCTGCACACACTCTGTCCTGCACTTGTAGAGCTCAACTGCACTAATACTCATCAGCTGTGAGCACAGGGGAGCAGGACACACAAAAATGCTATCTTTCTAGCCTCTCTAGAAAGGTGAAGGGCCTTATGTGAAAGAACAGTGGTCAGTGAACTACTGTGCAGTAAACCAGCATTTTGGAAAAGGATTCTCTGCATCTAACACCACCAAGCATTAACTCATGCATGACATGCCTGGGATGGCTCTTCTGTGGCAGTAATAATTTCTGGTGACATATAATGGAATGCACCCTTCCCCACCCCACTGCCCCCTCAGTTTTGCAGAGGTCTGTCTACTCAAATGAGGACTTCAGCCAGGAAGGGGGAACAGTCTTTCCCCAGCTGCTCACCTAAAATCCTTTTGTGAAGGTGGCCAGCCTTTGAAGACCCAATTCCGCTTTTTCAATACTGTGATATGTTAGTACCTTCTAGTTCTGAGATACACATCTGTGAGGATCTTCCACCCGAGAAACAGAAGAATTAAACCCACGTGAGACTGGGAGCAGTGCCAGAAATAGCTAGGTCAGTGATGCCTTTCATGGAAATGAGACCGTGTAGGTAGAGAGCATTGCTTCTGTTTCCAGGAGCAAATACAAAGGCGGGACTGAAGACCATTCACTTGCTGCTGAACATGACAACGCGTACAATGAGGTAGCCTTTTATCCAGGAATGTCATGGTCATGTCCCTCTGTTTCTTGCATGTGAGGCAGCAGCCCAGACCTGGCTGACTTGGTCAACCTTACAAAACACTGACTCTGGCACACCAGGTAAGTATGGAATTCTGTTTTGTTTTCTTTCTGCATGTTATGTACTACAGAAATGCAACATTCAGGCTCAGTCAGTTAACAAAAAGGAAGACATTCAAAACTCACCATAAAAGTAAATTGTAGAAAGCAGATTTTATATGACAATACACATGCAGCTTGCAAAAGAATAAAGACAGTGAACAGGTTTTAAAACACATTTCCATACAGAGACAGCTTATGCAGCAATTTACAAGTTTAACCTCTGGCCGGAGTACGCAAGCCCTTTAAAGCTGGCATTCAAATTACCACTAGCTTAATTAGCCATACTTAGTTTAAATACATAGCAAAATTTAACTTAATGTTTACATTCACTAGCCATCCAATCCAGCATCAAGGCACTTTCCTTGTTGGTACATCTGTTTCTGTGTCGCACACCTCCGCTCACCTAGATGCATATATTGGCACAGCAAACTGGGTGACCAGTAACTTCTTATCCCCAAATAAAAGCAATTGGTTACTAGACAATCCCTGGCTGTATCAAAGTGTCAGGCTCTATGTGACACTGTAAACAAAACCGGTGTGTTAAAAAAAACACTGCAAGTTGACTGGATCCATTAACAAATGTGCTTTGATGATGAAAAGTGGTAGGTGTTATCAGTTTCCCACTGCAGAGAATGCCCATCTGCCACGCCCGTGATCCCCAGAGAGAACAGCTGACACTTTAGTCCGAGCAGGAGGATGTGGATGTGGAGCTATCAGTCAACACAGTTGTGCCGTAAGTGTTTTTCATCTATTGTTACAGAAGTGTGCTTCTGCAAAGTAGCAATGACATTATTGCATATATCCCCTTCAGGTTGTCTTTGCAAATAAATACAAGTACTGGCTAAGGCTGCATTCTGGGAGGTACTTGCTGCCCACCCTCTCTCTGCACTACAGTTAAGAGGCAGGGAAGCAGACAACTGTTGAAATCTGGCCATTCATTATTATTTTTAGGTTTGTTCTATCAAATCTTGTGGCCTTAGAAATGCATCCTTGTGCATTAAGTCAGCACTGCTTTTATTTTCAAGAATGGCTCAGATTGCACAAGTCCTACAAAGGAAACAACAGTGAAAGCAAATACACATGATTTTTAGCTTTTTTTTTTGTTTTACTGATGCTTTCACTTTAAAGGAAGAGAAATGGAAATTCTTGAGTCCAATTCAAGATACTTAATTTCAACCTCCTCCAGACTTTTGCACTTATACCTCCACTTTACTGCAGTTTTCTGGATCAAAAGCAAAGCTGAAGACTCGGGTTGGCTGCAATTCCCTAACAGCTGTTTCATGACAGAAGACTCAACATTTTTATATAAACTTCTTCTGTATAACATTACAAGTGACTCCTGGAATTTAAAATGGCTATATGTATCTGTCCTTGCAGACAGACAAGAGGTTATGGGGATTAATGAACTCTTGCAGTGATCACTCAAGAGAACTTTTTAACACAATTAAAGGAATGCATTCAAGTAACAGTTAATCTCAACTACAGCCACTGTCTAATGGGGAGAATCAACTAGTGTATTTAGTCCCATTTAATGACATAAATTACAATGTAAAATGTGTACTTCCTGGAGCGGGGCAGACTATCAACAACCTGACAGTCTTTGGAGTTTCAAATCCCACTGAGAAGTCAATTCCATAGCAGCATACACTGATGTGGATCTTGAGTATCTGAGACTTGGCTCTAATTAAACAACTACTTAATTTAAATCAGAATGGTGATTCCCACATACTGGGCATACTGATGTGTGTTTTAACCACCTGACAAAGCTCATGATTTACAAAGAAGAAGCTCCCACCCAGGTGACAGGTGGTTAGAGCCAATGTCTGAGTTTAAATCTTAAACTCCATTTAACTCTGAAGAGTGGTTCCAAGAGAACCACTCTTCAGAGCCCAAGAATGAGAATCAACCCTAGCATGCAAACTCCCTCATCCTCCCAGGGCCAAGGTTTTTTCCAGTTTTTGCTAGGCTTCTGTGCCAGACAAGCACACACTTGTCATAAACTCTCCAGAACAAAGTTCAAAAACATGTTTCCTCTGCTGTGCTTGTACTGCCACATTAAGGTATAACAGACAGCTTTAATTTTCTACAGTAGCACATATGAAACAATCCCAAGACTTTCACTACAGCAGGAGAGGATATTCCCAGACTATCTGCCGTTGAAGTAAGCCAACACACTCCAAAGGACAATACCAATCATCTCCTGGTCTAACCACTACAAGAGAACTACAAAGGTAATATACTCACTTCTCTTGTCAAAAGAGGAGCATTAACCCACCTGTATTTAACAGGTTTTTCAAATAGGCTAATATATTTCTACTAGCCTCCCTTCCCCACCACCAAATTAACAGTCCTTACAGCTCTTCTTCCACCTGTACCTGAAAAATTCCAGTCCAGGAAATCAAGGTAGACATAAAAGTGTCTATACTGAAATATAACTTTAATAATGCCTTTATTTTGCTATGCGCACCAATAGCCATTGGTGAAGGGGGGCAGGGGTGGAGGAGAGAGAAAACTTTTTGTTTAATTACTATGTTAGGGCCAAGCTCAGAAAACTTCAGTGGATTGCTATAATTACACTGCAGATGCTCTTAAAAACCTGTATGCAACTGTTTGATACAATTAGATTTTTACAGTCCAAAGTACAAAATCTTGTTAAACCCTGAACACTGCACAATATATTTGGCACATAGGTTTAAGAACTAGCTGTAAACCTGTTATTTATATGTATTGTGGCTACTACAAGCTGTTCACCCACCAGGAGCTCCTGCTTTGTCTTTAGTATTTTAGCCCTAGATAAATGCACTGTCTCAAAAGAGAGTATGTCACTGCCAGCCGCCAGAACTTTCTCTAGGACCCACTCAAATCTTTGAGTTTATTACCACTGGCTCGTAAGAATAATAAGATGCCAAAAATGACAGACCAGAACTCTTGTTAGCACAGACTTTAAAAATCAGAATCTCTTGCTGCTGTTTAATGTAAGTCTTGAATGGTCCATGATTAACAGCAACTGACAAGAAAATGCCTTCCCTTTACAGAAAGGCAAGAAGCAACATAAGGAATACCTGACATTTTCCCTCAAGTAACACATGCTATCGGAAGTTAGTATTACTGAATCACAAAAAACATAAATAAAAGATCATCAACATGTTTTTGAGAACATCCAGACCTTTGCAGCACTGTTTAGACCACTGTCCTGAGGTGCCCTTATGCTGCTTGTACGCGCAGTGGTCTGCTCTGTTTCTGCTGGGTGCTAAGCTCTGCACCTGTAAGTCTGGCTCTGGAGCGCGGGGCCGAGGAGCGCGGTTTCTCTGCAGAAGCTGCACCTGCTGCCCCGCTCCTCCTCACGCGCTGCAGTGGCTGCAGCAGACACTGGGACAGAGCTCTCCTTTGCTTTCAGTGAGTTCTGCTGGCCAGCCAAGGCAGAGGAGCTCCCCGGACCGCGGCTTTCCTTTTTCTTGGAGCTGTTCAGCCCTGCTCTGGGCTGAAAACCCAGAACTCTGGGAGCTCACGCCGCTGGCCCACTGGGGCCTGGGATGCAGCATTTTCCAGTGCCAGAGGATAAGAGACTGAGTGAGCTGAGCTACACCCCAGGACAAGGACTCTCTGAATTTGCCATCTCTTCAGAACAGTGAGAGGTCTTATTGTTAAACATTCATTTTTTCATGTTTGTAAGGACTTTGCTTGTTAAATAAATATTTTTTTACACTTTTCTCCAAAGAAATCTTTTCCTGAACCAGGAGAGGGAGGGGCCACACTAATCTGCTTTCTAGAGGGACCCCATTGGAAGTTTTCTCCCAAATCTGCCCTAAAGCAGGACAATGACGTAGCCAGGTTGTGGCCTACAGTATTTCAGAGATGGGAAGATGGATTAAATGCATGTGGCTGCTGGCAGTTCTAACAGGCATGCACACTGCTCAACAGAGACTTTCCCTTTTACTTGTGGTTTCTACAGTCACTGTGAAGTTTGCATAGAGAAGATAACTCACCCCCCAGTAAGGTAACTGCTATTTTTTCCAAAAGGAACACGTTCTGAAAAAGGAGTGCTCCTTCAACCTCTGAAAAATGAAAGATGGTCTCCACTGTCTCATGACAGCAGTTTTCATTATGCCTTTGCCCTCTGGGAGGGAGGCTGAAGGTGCTGAGGTACAGTGGGATGAAAGGGAAGAAGACTGGTCTGAAGAAAGGTAACTATAATAAGCTGCACCACCGCCTTTTAATTAAAAAAAAAAAAAGCCTAGATACAGAAAAATACTGTCAGGAGAAAGGAACTGTGGAATACTGAAATGTTATTGAAGATTCTGCATTCTTTATCTGCTTTAAATATTCCACATTTCAAGAGGTAATCTTACAAATTTACTCTTGCACTTAATTTCTTCATAACAAAACAAAAGACACATGTGGACATTTACATGTATACCCATCCTTCCACACAATCTGGCAGACGAGGGAAGATGAAATGATACTGACACAGGCCTTTCAAGGGCTTTTAGCAAGTGCTCTGCAGAACAGCAGTACCAGAGGTCACAGCACAAAAGGTTTCAGGTGGTCTTAAATACATAGTTATTTTGCTGAAGGAGAAATAAAACACTTGTTTTAGTCTCACAAAACAGCATTTAGTGTTCTGAAATACAGTTTTATTAGTGTCAGATTAGAAAGCTGACTAGCCTATATTAGATTTAAAATTAAAAAAATCTTTAAGAGCGTGATAAAATTTTTGGTTATTACTGAAGAAGGGGTTTATTATCATGTAATTTAATTTTTGTTTAAACACTGGTAGAGGAAGTTTACAAGAAATGTAGCTTCCTCAAAAAAAAAGTAAACTGTATGAGCAGGGTAGAAGTGAGACATTAAGAAAAAAATAAGGAATTTTAAAAACCACTTAAGTGTGTTTTGTGGCTCATGATTGCTAATAGCTACATACTATCAGCAAAGTTCAAATTCAGAGTACAGGTTTTTGTTTTAGTTCCAAGAGCATCAATGACTCCAATGCTTTGGCTGCTATCAGTTTCTCAGATGTCCTGCAGTATTAACAGTGAGGTTACAGCACACTAACAGCTGCAGTCTGTCAGGAGGAAGGTCAAACTTTCCTTTCTCCTGAGAACTCAGAAAAATGGTAAAAGGTTACAGCTTGTTACTTGAGCTGTACACAGCAAAGTGTATTCAACAAAGGCATATATAACCACAGAAGTTTTGTATAATAAAACATACATAAACAGTGATTGGGGTATAAAGCCTTTAAATAAATGCTGATCTGTGTTGTCATCTGATTTCCAAACTCTCAAGAACTATGAGGCTGAATTGCTGTGCGTCAAGTTGCAAGGCACATTTTTTAGGCCAAATTATTTTATAGTTCATGTGTACACATATCTAAATGTAGGTAAAGTATCAACTACTATAGTAGCATTCAGGTTCAAGCGATCTTGGTGTTTTCCTATCTGTACACCATAGAAAGTTCTATTTAATTTTTATGGTTTTTAAACAGGGGTGAACATGATTTGCGGGTCTGGTAAGCTGAAAATTGAGGCACTGGGCCAAGTCAAAATTCAGTAAGTCAATTAAGGTATTGGAAAGTATATCACACAAGTGATATTTCTTCCATGTCAGGATACTGAGCTTCAGTCTTACTTTTGCACAAAGCTGCACTGTGCAATTAGAGCTGGCTTTTTAGGCTTGTACACTGCCATGCATCAAAGTGTTTCTTCTGGGAGGTCTACTGGCTGATGTGGATATTTAAAACTTGACCTTTTCAACCATGTGAAATTCTGTTATGAAGAGACACAGAATGCCCAGTGTAGCACAAAGGCTTGTTCAGCTATCCAGATGTAAGGTTTTATGTAGTGCATAAAAGTAAATCTCCAGTAGGTCTGGACTGGAAATTTTCCACAAAAACAGTCCTTATTGTATTTTGTCAAATTACTCTTCGCTTAACTGCAGTTTCTCTATCCGCAGTAAGATAAAAATACCTAGCTTACTTTATCAGAAACACAGGGGAGGAAGTGAACAGGCACTAATGGAGGCCTAACCAGAGCCAGTCTTCTCTCTCACTGAGGCATATAGCCCCCTTGTCTCACAGTCTGTGGGAGGTAACTTTTTGGCATTTCATCAACTGACAGTGGATTTTCTTCCACTGTTTCAGGTCTCACAGTTTGTCCTTCAGTACAAGTCTGTAAAACACTTGATAGAGCAGCTTCCTGGGTATTTTTTTCCATCCCAAGGCCCAATGGCTGTGAACTCTGACCTGAGATCTGCAGTTGAACAAATCCAACAAAATCTCCCTCATTAGCATGAGTAACCTGCTTTGTTCTTTCAAAGCATGACCTGTCTGTGTTGGTTTCATCCTGACCACCA
>WAAG01063741.1:3551-14042 GCA_013390105.1 Tichodroma muraria | reverse complement strand
CTTAGACACAAGCTATGTGTTATCCAAGAGCTAACTCATGGCACTCATGCCACCACCCAGTCTAGGAGGATAAGTGTCAAGCAGAGAGCTCCAGAAGGCATTCCCATGACAGAGAGCTTCAAAGGGGCCAGGCTGGCCTTCTCTTGTCCTAGGCCAGTTAGAGATGTCAATGAACAGACTATTCTATCACCAATCCTTCCAAATCTCACCTTTGCATTCACAACCTGTAATGCAGAGACTTTTTCCTCTTAGAAAGAGCAGAAACACACATCACCATCCCACTCCTGTATGCTGTACAGCTGCAGGGTGGGTTTGTGGCAGAGGAATTCTCTTGGGAAACTTTTGTACAGCCACACAAAACCTGCTGTGGTGTGGCTTGTCATCAACAGGCAAAGATTACTAAAGAAATTTTTTCTCATCTTAAGACAGATACATCACCAGTTTTCTGTGCTGAAAAGCAAAAGGCCAGTGGATTAATTGTGTTTGTGAGGGGAAAGTCCTGCTGATGCCTTAAGTTGCTACTCTTAAATGCTACTCTTAAAAATGAAAAGCAAATAGAGGTGTTTTCTCTGACAGATATTTTTACTTTGCTGGTTCATAGAATTTATATGCAGCTTGATTTTTCTTCTAATTGTATGATTTATTTATGCCAGAAAAGAAGGGGGAAAATCTATTTTAATTGGAACAGCAGGTTGTGAAGGCAAGAACACAAACTCTGTGACCAAGGTAGCCTGGTTCATCATCAGGAAACCTGCACCCCATGCCAAAGACCTGCCTAGCTACTGGTCAGTCCCAGTTTGTTCTACCCTGCTAACTACTGTCCAATCCATTTGTCCCTTGCCATCTCCAGGGATCACCATGCAGTGATATGGACTAATAGCCCAGTAATCCTGGGCCAAGAATTATCCTTTTCATCCTGCACAGCCAGCACTGTCTTCCAGACCTCTGAGTGCATGAGGGAAGCTGGAATCTGGATGAAGAACAGCTGGCTTAAAACACATCCTAACAAGCCAATACTGGCTGAAAGGAGAAAACACTGGAAGAAAGAAACAGTACATGGGCTAACCTTCTCCAGGACTGTTAAAATATTATGCTGCTCTTGGCTCTTACTGAATCCATCTTTGGTACTGAGCACTGGAGCAGAAGCAATCTCTGTACTCCTAATTCTCCTGCTGGGATAACAACCCTGCATTCATGTCTTCAATATTGTCAGATTGGATTGTCATAAACTGAGCTGTGTAACACATTCTCCAGGAAAATACACTTTCATCTTCTAACCCAGAGAAGCACAAGAGAGCATATCATACTGATCTGCTCCTCAGACTGCTTTGGACTAGAAACTTGCTAATTAAGCTGCAGGCTTGTGACTGGTGAATCCCAGCCAGCTGGGCTGGGTGCCTTCCCCTCAGGAAGCCCAAGACTTTCTGCATCATGGTGAAAGGCAAACAGTAACGGCAGATGCTGACCCTTGGCTTGATGGGGTTAGGTCAGTCCCATTTGAAAAGGCTGCTCTGGCAAAAGGCAATTAATTTTATCTCATCACGTCACAGACGTATGGCTATGGTCACCACAAAAGATAGCAATGCAATTTTCATACTCAAGCAAATAAGAAAATTTAAGTGCTTAGGCTTGGCTGACAACTTTCTTCAGCCCATTCTTCAGAAGAAAATGGCAATTTCAGGGACTACAGAAACTCTGAATTCTAACAAAGGTGGGTGAGGCAGGAGATTTGTTTTATTTTACACATTTTTTTAAAAAGTATCCTTATAGTCTTGATACTTCTAACAGATTTCTGTAGTAAACTATAACTTGATCAGTTTATAACATTTAGAACACAGCAATGATGACACAATTTTGTTGTAATGAAAATAAATACTGTCTCAGAATGTCAGAAGGCACCACATCACTCAATAAGTGTTATGATTTCAAAATACCCTAAAGAAAAGTCTTTTGGGCTGCTTGCAGGAAGATACACACACACACACATATGATTCTGATTAAAACACAAGTCATTGAAAGGTTCCGTTCAGTCCAAATCTATAATCAACTTTTCAGCTCGATAGATTTAAATACAGAATAAGCCCTCCTCGGACTCTCCATATTCTCCATGCATTGGCCAGACAATGATCTAATAACAGCAGCGACTTTGGGATATTTGTTTACTCGGAGGTAACGTGGAATTCCACCGATGTTCTGTTGGACCATGCTGTGCTCGTAACTTTATCCTCAAGGAGGCTATTCATAGCAGGCACTCAGGAATGCTGCAGAAGGGGTAATTCAAAGATGGTTGCAAACACATTTGTGGATGCAAACGAGGCAGCCGCGAGTCCTCATACCTTATCTCTGTAAAAGCAAGTATAGAACGGCAGGGTAGGAGAACAGGGGGTTTCTCCCCGACCAGTGATGCCAGACTGATTCTTCATCCAGGCAACAGCAGGGGCCTCTTGCTAGTTTTGACTATTACGCTCCTGACATCAATCAGGAGTGCAGAATCAGGCCCTTAACACCGACAAAACTGTGCTCAATCTTCTTGACCTCTCATTTGAAAGTATGCTTAGACACAAATGTAAGACACAGAAGATTAAGGAGATGGAGGCTAGGAGGAGGAAAGCTGAAGGAAAATATGCTATAAATATAAACTGGGTCATATAAAAAAGATTAAACATAAAAGACAGCTTTCTTGTAATGTCCAGCTGTTTCTCCTAAATATTTCTAGCAAACTTACATATGTGTAGTTTCAGAAATGTACCGAGAGGGAATACTAGCACTTCACTTAAAAAACACTCCATAAGATTGCTAGTGGTTTTGAAGCTGTAGCACTGAGATCTGTCAGGATAGGATAGGAGTTATTTCAACAGTACTAAGTAGCTCTCCCACTGCTTTACTGTGGATTGATCAATTTTCACCCTTTCTTGCCTTTCTGCAGTCACATACAGATGTAAAACAGATTAAGGATCTGTGGAAATAAAATAAAATAATAAAAAAAGAAGACACCTAGGACTTTTTTGACTTCCCCTGCAATAAAGTGCAGGGAGAGGTGAATAAAGACACACGACAGACAGTAACAAAATGACAAAGGTCCTGACTGATAGTTTGTTGAGATGACAACTCAGTGAGATTTTAGACATCTCTGGCATGAAGACTATTTTTGTCTTTTCACAAGTTAAAACCTATGTATGATCAAGACAACTGCCTGCCTATCTGTTGAAGCTTGTTTCTCCCTGTTAGCTCTCTCTAACAGAGCCATACCTGACTGCAAAATAATCCTTCTTTTAATGTACTTTAGAACTAGAGTCTGACAATGCTTGAAAGGAAACCAAAGCAAAATAACAAACCATTATCAATATATTATTTATGCAGGATCCAAAAGCTGAGAAACATCACTAACAAGTCACTTAAATTTTCAGCCACAGATCTCAAGTATGGAAAACATCATTATAAATCCCTGGCTGCTGGGAAAACAATGCAATGGAGTGACTGCATGGTCTCAATGAGAAGAGTTTGATTGCTGCCTGTGCAGCACTTCTCACCAGTGTAAAAGGAAAGCAAGAGGCTTTCGTTTGCCTTGGCAGCATTTTATACTCCATTTCTGTTGGTGCAGAGCTCTGCACAAGCTCCAGACTGCAGAGGACTGATCTCTGGGCTCCAGCCCCCCATTCAATCCCTGACCTCTGGCACCAGGAGTTTTGCCTCCCAGCACAGAGTGCTGTTGACTGGACCTTGCTGCACGCGGCATTGAGGCTCTGGAATGCCTCAGATTTAGCTTCAGACACAATAAAGATTACAAATTATAGAGCACAGTGGGAATAAAAGAGATGGGTTGCCCACTCTGACTATCCATCACCGTTTCCCATGTCTCTGGGCAAAAGCATAGCAAAGCTTTCTCAACAGCTCAAAGACAAAAAGAGCTTGTACATATTTTTAAATGTTTTACTCTCCCACTCTTGGGCTAATAAAAGTCAGAAATAGAGAAGACATTGATTTTATACTTTCTAAAGTCACTAGTGTAAGAGGGCCTCTATAATTTATATTCTCAGATAATAAAATATTGAAGTAAAATAGTTAAAACATTTTTCAGCTTAGAGTGGCCTTTATGCAAATTTCACTTTTATCTACAGTATTTATATATAACAATAGCAAATTGCACAAAGCAATTAAACAAGCTTCTGCACAGTCATATGACTAGTGAGAATCAGTGAGGATATATATTTGTCTTGAGGTTTAAAATGTGAAACTGATGGAAAGCTGGATGGTTTTGAAATTAAGGGAATACTCACACTGAACCTGATCCTGCCAGATGATCTTAAGGTCCTAGAGATGCCAAACAGCATTTAAAAGGAACAATTTCTGTGATGATAATGCCATAAGTCAGATGAATATTAGATATTTCTAGGAGTTCTGGTTTGTGTCTTGTTGGCCAGCTCCAGGATTTTGTCAGGGACTGTTGACTGCTGAAGGCACAACTGTCTTTAGTTTGAGATAAAAGATCCTAAGGTGATGGCTGTAGATGGGCCAGAGAGAGAGCTGAGTTACAGATACATATGTCTGGTAGTTTATTATTATTAAATATGAGTAAAGCCCTGAATACATACACAGATTCCCACAGACACTAATGCACAAACCCATGCGTTTTAGAACAAGGCTTCCCTGACAGCATTTGTTGTACTTTGATGTCAGTCTCAGGAAATATGTTGGCAGCTCCTCCACACAAAAATCTATTTTCCACAAGCAGCATATTCTGCCAGTATAAAATTCATCATCCAGACATACAAAGGACACAGGGCCAAGGGCCTTGAGTGACACACCAAAAACCTCAAAACACATGTCTGAGCTGCCACATGACTTGTATAACACTATTCACATACAGCATGAAACTGGAGCGCTGTAAACCACATCTTCATATTTTGCAACATCCTGTAAACTCATTGCAGGGAAACAATAACAGAGACTAAAATGGTTTGGTGATGACAGAGCCCAGATAATTAATTTTTTTTTTTTTCTTTCAAAACAGGGGTGAAGGGTGAATGGATGGGAAGTCAGTCCTGCTGTTCAGTCAACATTAAATACCCAAGTTGTGTATCTTGGTAAGGAATGAAAGTACATCTTATCTCAGCTGCTGTTCAGTGGAAATAAGGTATTGCTGAAGTCATTAATTGGTGACTTGAGGCCACAGGTCAATTCTGGAATTGAGATAATTCCAAAGGAAGCATTTTAATGATATAAGGAAAAAGGGCCTCTGTGGGGCAATATCTTAATAAAGTGGGGGGAAGAGGCTTTCATAGAATATTGATTTAGTTAATTCTCCAGGATTCAAATGGAAAGATACATCTCATACCTGAGCCAAATGGATGTGTGAACTAGAAAAGAATTATCAACATAATCTATTCTCAGTTTCTTTTATTTTTGTCCCATTTTCCAACACTGGATAACAATTTAGAAAGTGGCCATTAAATTAATGCTAATAAGCACCGAGATGCTTTGCTTTATCATTTGTCTTGATGGGTAATTGCTGAGAAGGCAGCAAGTCCTGCAGGCTTTATGGTCCTGCAAATAAACCAGCAACAATCCAAAACTCAGGATCTAAAAACTACAGGAAAAGAGTATTCAGCTCTATTTTCAAGTCTCAGCTGAAGAAATCTTTTTGGTGGTTTTATGACTAATGTAAGACTGAAAGTAGGCAAATTCCATCTGTGGTTCATCTGAGCAGGAGCAAACACACAGTAACAGTAATATATCATGATAAAAGTGCTGGGCAATTTAACTTGAGTTCTACGGTATTTTAAAGGCAGGAAGTATATTTGTGAAAATGCTCTTTTTCTTTAATCAGAAAAATCAATATATGTAGAACAAGGAGTATATTTATCTTTGAAATAAGAGCATGAGAGATTTGCACAGAGCTCTTCTGGCTCTCTAGCACAGAGCCACCTCACCTCCCAACACAAAGGAATTTATTTATGCATGGTATGAGCAGCCCCCTTGCACAGCAGCTGTGCCTACTTGTCCCAGGCCAAGTTATCTCAGCACATGTGTGCAGAAGGGTTTTGCAGCCTGAAACCACCAGTGCTCAGCCCAGCACTCACCCCTCCCTGTGCTCCTGTTGGTCAGCCTCATACCTGAGCTATATCCACACAATGAGGAACTTGCAGCATGCTGATTATATTAATTTGTCTCAGAAATTATTATTGGACTCCTGGGCACCTAGGGCAGTACTTTGCTCAAGGGGGATTTATCCTCCTTGCAGCAGCCAACTCCATTGCTGCTTCTTGAGAGACTGTTATTGAGAGCTGCGGCAATTCCTGCGACAATATATCAGGGGCAAATTCTCTTTTGATACTGTTGGAAAATCCTTGCCAAGCTGACACTACATATTAAAGGGGTCACAATAACAAAAGGTAGAAACTAAATTGAACAGGATATTAATACCTTGTAGCTGAGGAAATGATATTTCCTTTTGATTCAACATTTTGCTTTGTGAATTAGCCAAAATCTGCAGCCCTGCACGAACTGAACCAGTTTTCCAGGTTCTCCACAAAGCACTAGCAGTGGCCTTCCTGTCCCCTGGTACATGGTGACAACAACCACCTCCAGTGCCTCCCCCACTAAAAACTCTTCAGAAACCTGTCAAATTAAAAATGAAACAGGTCTGCTTCATTCTGCTTCCCCTCCATATCTTCTATCCATCCTATTATTTTCCAAAGCAGCAACTATTAGTTTGTGATTAGTGCATCCCAACAGCCTACAGATGTGAAGAAAAGGTTTAAAACATGAAAAAAGTTTTCCACTGTGCAATTTCCTTCTGTTTCTGCTGCACACTCAGATCTTTTATCTTCCTACTTGCTTTTGTTGCTACAGAAAGTATTCAAGCGCATAGAGTCAAAACCCATGAATAAACTGCACCTGTCTACTAAGAGAACTGGATGGAGCCACGCCTCTACTGTCTCCTGTGTTTTGAAGGAAGCCAGACTGAAACACCTGGGATGGTTAAATATCACAAATTTACTGACAGCATTACTTCTGAAAAGACTGAATGTTTCTATTGCATGACATACTCTGGTGGGCTGAGGACATTTTACTTACACAAGAAAACCTTGCTGAGCCACTGTGACTTGTTAGTGCTTCACACTCTGGGGTTTGGACAGGCATGCGGCTGCTGAGACTTGTACATTGAGGTTCACATAGGGTAAAACATGTGACTGTCCTTCAACAAAGGTTCTATCACTTTATTAAGGTAGATATTGAGAAACCGCCTATATCAAGGTAAGAAATAACCTCATAAGAAATTTTCACAAATTGGAATTTTCTATATTCCAATTAAATACAAATTAATTTATTATAATTAAATATAAATACAATATATTATAATATAATATAAATAATTTCTATATTCCAATTAAATATAAGGAAATTGATTACTGCAACCAAAAGGTGCGTGTTTGCAAACCTGCATTTATAGAGCACAGTTCCAGTCCTGTGCGTGGCCCCTGGCTCCCCCAGCCTGCTCTGACTCCTGGGCTCCAGCAAGGTGTCTTTCCATGGCTCCATCCTTCTGTGGCTCCATGGGTGGGACGTGGGTCTGCTGCACACACCAGGCTGTTCTCTTGTCTCTCTGCAGCACCTCCAGCACAGTGTAAGGGCTGGCTGAGATCCCTTTGTCCAACAAGTCTGAGGAGGGCTGTTTTGGTTATGTCTAGGCAGCCCCATTATGCAATGGAAGAACCACTTCAGGACTAATGTGCCAACATAGGTCTGTTAACTGGATCCTCACTAAAATCCATATATTGGCATGAGAGGTGCGTGCACAGACACACGTATTAAACAGAAACCCATCTGTATGTATAATCTTCAGGGACTGACTTTTAAAAAGCATTAGGTTGCAGTATTTGTACATTATCCAGGCTCAATTTAATTCAGATTTCAGAGTGCTGGCATGGCACAAATTAGCTGGTCTGCATGCCAGCAGCCATCACTAGTGTAACAGCAGAGCCAAATTGGGAAAACATTAAGAAGCACTCTTTGTGTATATAATTGTGTGTTTACAAATGAACCATTTGAATATTATATAGTTAGTCCTGTGCAACACAGAGATGGGAGTCATAAGAGTAAGAAAATTTGGCATCCTGGTTTGAAACTCTAGCCAAAACCATCATTTAATCCAGACAAAGAAAAAGATCGACCAATTATGCCAGTAAGTTTGAAACAGCACTATAAAAAGAAAAAGTGACATGGCATAGGTTTGTGGTTCCCAGCTAATGGAGCTAAAACCTAGCATCAGATGGTTGTACTTTACATTATTGTCAAACAAAAATAAATCATCAGAAACATGGCAGATTCAAACCTAACTGGCAAGACATACTATTAAAAAAAGCAGCTAGTGGTTGAAGTGAAAATTAAGAAGTGCTGTTCATTCTCCCAGAAATGCTAGGGCTAACCAGAAGAACCAGCTCACCCTTACAGGCTCTGCAGCTGATTCTCCTTTTTTTCTGTAAGCAAAAGGCTGCACTGCCATAGTTGAGTTCTGCTCCAGAAAGATTTTGCTTCCTGATATTCAGAGATTAGCATATTAAATGCATTATGAACTGTATTTACATAACTATTGTATTATGGCATAGTTAAAATTTTGTTGGCATTTCTATTTCAACCCCCAGTTTCATAGCCTGTAGTTGCGATTAGACATTATGTCCAGCTGACCATCTTTACAGGGGTCAGGGAAAGGGGAGATTTTGTGTTTATTTTTAAAACATATTTCAGATTTCCAAAAGAAACACCAGGCTGCCAAAGACACAGCAGTATAATCAATATGTCAATACTGGCAGGGAACAAATATTCTTCCAAGAGGAACTGATCTTTCAAATGTGAGAATTGACAGATGCTCAAATGTCTTTATTATTCCTTACATTGTCATCAACCCCAAACATTCACATATCATGACCTGGGTCCCAAAATTAGAAGCTTTCCTTAAAAATCACAGGACCTAAAGATTTCAAATTTAGAGATTATTTTATATTCTTTTCTTTTTTTGAAGCTATCAACTTCAACATTATCTAGCTTTTCTTGGCATTGTATGGGCCATACATTTCCTAACCAAAGAATTCTCAATCCTTTGAACGCAAGAGAGAGACCTACATAAGAGTCATGAAAAAGGCAAGAAAGTTTCCAGCCCTGTATTACACTACATTCTAGTTTTCTATTCTATGTCTTTTTTATGCCTGTCAGAAGAATAAAAGGAGCTATTTCACACATTTTCTAGTCTATATTTCCAAACACTATGAATTTCTTTCCAGAAGTACTCCTGCCTGGCTGTGCTTTTGGGCCAGTATGACTTGTGAGGCACTCTTGCAATGCAGCCCTGGAGCTCTGAAAGCTCCTTGTCCTCCTGGCCCTGCAACAGCTGCTCCACTTTATCAGAATAAAACAATCATTGGGCCATGGACTATGGAATTTCACCAGTGGGATGTACTTAGTTTCTACCACAGACTGGCACAGAAGGATGAGGAAACCAAGAAAACCTTCCAGGCAGGGTTTGCCCAGCCAGATTCTGTGCTAGTTTCTTTCATTGTCCTGGCATCACAGGCGACTCACAGCCCAGAGCATCCCTGGTCCCTGCTCTCCTGGCCACTGCAGGACAGCACAATGACTCCACGATTTCATCCCCTGTGGTGCATTTCCCTGCCTGCATTGAAGGCCCACTCTTACAGCAGCTCTACTGCTCAGTCTCCACCAGCAATTTCCTTGCAGCAACCGAAGCACAGCATTGGGCTGAAGTGCTCACATTAGATTTCCTTCTGTCCTTGCTAGAGTCCTGATGGGGATTTAATGCAAATTTAAATAGCCACATCAAAAACTCCAACAAGCTTTACTTTAAACTGCTAACACAGACAGTGCCTTGCTCCAGCTGACTTGGCAGCTCACATTTTGTACACAGGGCAACCAGACGTGACTTGGGGCCAGATTCCCAAACGTGGTCAGTTGTCTGTAAGAGCAGGAAAATGTCTAAGTGCATTTGAAAAACAATTTAATTGCCTATTTTAATCTTTAATTGTAGCCTATGGGATTCTACATCCCAGTGACTCTCAGTGAGACTCAGGCTCTTCAGTGCCTTTGTTGCTTTATTGAGAATAATACCAATGATCAAGTTTTAAATGACATTTAGAGTCTTAACTCTCATCTGGTCCTAAGCCGTGGAGGACCTTTGACATTTTTACCCACACTCTTTTCTAACTAGAATAGAAAAATGAAGAGGTGATGTATTTTATAATGAAAAATAAGATTCTGCAAAAAGGGGAAAAGACTGTAAAGGAACACCAGGGTTGTCCTGCACCACAGTCCAACTCACATAGATCTCAGATTCCTATACTCTCACTTGGAAAAATTACTAAATGAAGCCTTTATTCATAATTTTTCTATAAAAAGTGATTTCTTCAGAATACAAAGAATATCTTTCTATTCATAAACCTTGTGTCAAAACAGGTGTGATTAAAAAAAAAAAAAAGA